>JBAWJQ010005483.1:0-205763 GCA_037783105.1 Bactrocera zonata | reverse complement strand
TTTATTTTTGCTCTTTTTCCAAAAAGAAAAACTTTTTCGGCATAAATAAAAAAAAACAGCAAAAACGTATCTTAAACAATTTAAGTGAACAACTTTAATTTGCGCTGTCGATGCAAATAACGGTACTTTTCAGACCCTCCCACACTCGTTTATTTGACTCTGGAAACATAGCATTTCAGCTTATTTGGGGAAATGGCAATTGAAAATATATCACTGGAGGCCATAAAGGTAACTTATAAGTTCAGATGGGTCCATGTAAAAGATGGGCGGCAGTTAGCTACATGCATGTAAGCGCGTACAAATCAAAACCATAAAATACGCCCATTAACCCAACATCCTGTTCAATTGCACTCAAAGACATTTCAAATGAAATGGGTTTCTTTGCATGCTTCGTGTCTTTCTTTTGTTTTCGGCTAAGCTACAGCTTTGCGGTGGGTTGGTGGGAAAATGTATTGCAACAGCCAACAACGCCCATAACACACATGCGCCGGCAATAAAGCGTACAACAACTACCGTTGGTATAGTGGTAAATAGTAAATTAAACAACAAACACGACACATACACTCACACAAACAACAATTAAGAAAAATCTATTAAGCGCACTACTTATGAGCATGTGAACACACACACATATACACGCGCACATGGATATGCCAAAAGATGATATTTATTATTTGGGGAATGAACAGTTAGTGGCTGTAACACGTTTGTTGTTTGTTGGTGTTTGTATACGAGCAGTGGGTGTGGCACACAAAACTTGTGGCACATATTTCGCAATTGTTGCAACCCACCGGAGGAAAACTCATTAAGTAAGTGAGCATTTATTGTGCGGGCGCGCAGAAACGTCATAAATACTGTGCGACGCCTGTGTATGGCGAAAAGGCAACGCCGATTAGGGAGCGCGATGCACGGATGTGTTTGTTAAGTCGAAAATCAGGTCCAAGCATATAAGTACATATGTATATACTATAGAGCTGGTTGATTTTATGGGAGCACAAAAAAAAACCAAAACAAAGCGCATGTGAGTCCTACGAATTATTCTAAGCCACTTTGCCTAAGAAACTATGGGTCTAAAGCCAATTTTGAGCCAGCGATTTTTATGGCAAAGTTGTTTAGGGACTACCATATAAAAATTTGCTCGTCAGTTATTGAGATATCCGGATGAAAATTAATAAGTAGCTGCCTTTTGGTATTCTATTGATCATTTGTAGTAATCGGCCTGGTCGGACAACCGATATCCCATACAACCGATTATTCAGAGTTTTGAAAGTCGCTTTAAAAATCGCTCGAATTCGGTTTTAGACCCATAGTTTCTTACGCAAACTTGTTCAGCATGATTCAAAGAGCATTGCACGCATATGCGATTTTATGGAAAAGAATCGAACCGCGCTGTTTCAAGATGTTGAGAAGACCTTTGAGACCCTCTTAGACTTACATATTATATAAGGATGACGAAACCCAACAAGGATCTCACTTGGATAGCTTAGAGCGCCGGTCCGTTGTGGTACCTAAAATAATACTACATATTTATAATAGATCATAAGACCCTTAGTCCTTCATCTACAGTTAGAATAAGTTGAACATTGCCGAGAACAAATACTAGTTCTTCAGAACTATGGACCAGAAATATCATAAAAACTCGAAATCAGAGCCGCTATTTCTCAGAGTTACTGCACGAGGAGTAAAATAATCTTTATAGGGACCTTCATAGCTTATAATCCTAACAGATTCAATCAGCAGCATGTCAGCAATGCTGAGGTGCGCTCAATTAACCCAACTCCCATACGAGCATGTGCTCACGCATACATACATATGTACATACGCGTGGTTGTAATAGAACAATAGACTTAGAAGGCATTGTATGGTGTCCTGTGAACACATACAAAACGCCGTTTAAGCTGAACAAAATTCGAACCTCGCTTTCTGCGTGTCAATGCGATATGACACTAGTTACGCGTAGTGGCAGCCTGCTGCGCTGCTTATGAAATAAAATGTCAGCTCTTTATTGCGTATTTAGTAGTTTGCCATATGAATTGTGTAATATATGCCGGCACTACAACAATTTCAGGGTTGCACAAACCACACATACGAATTTTTTTATACCCCAAACAAGGTTTCATATTAAGAGTGCCACGAAGTTGGTAAGACCACGAAGGAAATGTCAGAGAACTTGTAAAGTATACAGGTATATAAGTGATTAGCGTGATGTGATGAGTCGATTTAGACATGTCTGTCTGTATGTAAGCGAATATCGGACTACTAGTATACGGCTTCCTTATGAACTGACCGATGAAAATTAAGTTCTTGTATGGAAAACTTTCTAATTTGTCGAAGATATCTTCACAAAAATTTACATGACTCAGTTTTTCAAGGCAACATATGCAATCTACGAAGAAGATTGTTAAGATCGAACCAATATAGCATATAGCTGTCATACAAACTGTGCGATGAAAATTAAGCTTTTCTATGGAAAACTTTTTTATTTGAGAAGGTATCCCCACAAAAATTGGCATGAATCATTCCTCAAACCAACAATATAATCTCCGAGGAAATGGTTCAAATCGGGTCAATATAGCATATAGCTGCCATACAATCCGTCCGATGAAAATTAAGTTCTGCTATAGAAAACTTTTTTATTTGTCGAGGTATCTATACAAAAATCGGCATAAATCATTCTTCAAGACAGCAATACAATCTCCGAAGAAATTGTTCTGATCGGATAACTATAACCTATAGCTGTCATACAAAACGAGTAAAATTTCTTATTGTGTAGAAAACTTTTTTATTTGTCGAGATATCATCACAAAATTCAGCATACAGTATTCTTTGAGGCATCAATACAATCGCTGAAGAAATTGTTCAGATCGGATCACTATAGCATATAGCTGTCATACAAACTGGGCGATCAAAATCACGTTTTGGTAAGAAAACTCGAACTTGTTAAGGGTATTACAACCGAAATTAACGTTTCTTCTTTAGATGGCTTTCTGTCAAGCGTTGCACACACCACGCTGCAACATTGCCTGCTCCTGGCTGCCGCTAATGCCATCAGCGCCACTGTATGTGCGTTTACATTGTGGCTGCGGTTGTTGCTGCCTGCCGCCACCACTGTCGCAGTTGCTGTTAATGTCGTTGTTGTCGTCAATAATGGATTTCATTAAGCCAGAAGTGTGTATGCGACTTGGTGGCAGGCAATTCAAATGATGCCATGCGTAACAAATAAATTCATTAAGCGACATACCGCCGACTGTGAGCGCACCGGCACCGGCCCGCTCGTTCGCTCATTTACGGCTGCAGATATTGTTGATGATAATCTGCGATTTTATAATTCAAACACACGCACAGTGTTACCTATATACATACATACACATATAAGTATATGTATATCGGTGTATAAGTGAGTCACCAGTCAGACGACTAAACACCAGTCCGTTGGGACTTGAAACAGGCCCAAACAAGTACGGCGTTAAGACGCAGTAAGAGTAGTGCGACAAAGCAGATTAGAAGCGACACAAAAGTGAAAGTGTGCGGGGGTACTAGGCATTGCACAAACGCAAATAGTATACAGGTTCTAGCTACAAAAGGTAGCAAGCAACAAGAATAGAAATTGAAAGAAATACAATTAAATGCTAAAGGAGAAGAAAGGAATTTACGAGGACCCTCAGTATCCCGCTGACATTTGACCAGCAAAGCGAAATGAAAAGCGATTACAGCTACAGAACACGTACGCACTATGCCTACAACAATAACAACATGCTGGCTGATTAACAGTGTTCCTGCTTTTATTGTTTTTTTTTTTTTGTTGCTGGTGGTGAGCGGGAGCTTCCGGTTTGCGGATGCGCTGATTTGAATGTTTATGTTTATTGCCAAACCTGTTTTCACGCTTCCACAATTCTTCTGCTACAAAAATTTACTGTGTTCTTTGATGAAAAAAAAACAAAAAAAAAACAACAGTAATGTTACAAAGGCAAACAAAATGCTGGTCGCATTTTAAGTCAGGATTAGGCAGCTGGCGAAATAAGTAAGGCATGGTAGCCTATTGATTACACAACCCCTTGCCGTCAGCACCCGCGGTGTGCGGTATAAGTACATACAAGTATAAACAAATTATAATTGAGCTGCTGAGGTGCGCATGTCTAAGAGTTATTTAGATAATTAGCAAAAATCAGCGCGCAATTTCGCTACTGTCGACAGTAATTGGATTGCAAGTCAGGCGTGAGACGTGAGCGATAAAAAAAAAAAGAAAAGTCGATTTACTTACGCTAAAGAAATATGTAGGGTTATGAAGACAAAATTCATAATAACCTTCTTACGCTCTAATCACTAATTGGGCTTCAAGTAAATGTGTGTCACTCCGGCCTTTTCGTTAATTCCATCAAAGAATCCGTTTTCATAACCTCAATCGACTTCCAGTGCACTGCTAGGGTCACGTACATACTCATACACCATGTACGTGCCTTTGGCATTCACTTGAAATCGATTGAGGTTATGAAAAGGGTCTTGAAGGTACAAGAACACAGGATTTTTAACCACTTCTGGCTGTAGGAAATTCTGGCATCAAACGCCCAGGTTGTGTAATGTGAGGTCAACAGCTCCTTTGAACATCAATTGGGTGACTTTTGGCCAATATTTGAAATAACAAGAAAACCAGTTAACTTTGGCTGTACGGAAGTTATACGGTATATTCCTCTATTCACGAATAAAGAAGTTTAATTTTGATCTTTCAGCTTGCATGACAGCTGCTTAAGTGTTATAACTGTCCGATTTGGAAGAATTCTTAAAATATAGGGTTATCGTGGATAATAATTCACGCCAAATTTCATGCTGCTGGTTTGCCAAACGAAAAATATTTTCATACAAGAATTTTATTATGATCTTTCGGTTTGTGTGGCAGCTATATGATATAGTAGTCCGATTTGGAAAATTTCTTAAAATATTATAGGGTTGCCACAGATAATAATTCGTACCAAATTTTATGCAGCTAGTTTGACAAATAAAACAGTTTTTCATACAAGAACTTGATTTTGATCTTTCGGTTTGTATGGCAGCTATATGATATAGTGGTCCGATCTAGAAAATTTTCTTGAAATAGTTTAGCATTGTTTTGGAGAATAATTTTTACCAAATTTGAGAAAGGTATTTTGTCAAATAAAAATTTTTTCATATAAAAACTTAATTTTTAACCTGCACTTTGTATGGCAGCTATATGATATAGTGGTCCGATATCGGTGATTCCGACAAGTGAGCAGCCTCCTCAAGAGAAAAGAACGTACGCAGAATTTCACAGCATTATCTCGAAAACAACGTATAAAAATCGAACAATTTTCAAAAAAATTTTCAATATTTTTCAAGAAAATTTTAATATCATTTTCAATAAATTTAAACTGAAATGTTTCCATAAACACTTGCCAGTGCTCAAATGTCTACTTTTAAAAACTATTTAACAAATTAAAATCAACTCTTTACACCAATAAAATTTTCGCACACATCTCATATAACCCAACAACTGTTGGACCTTACTCAACACCGTATGAGAACTTTATTTATGTTTTGACTAAACCCCATCAATCAGTGCTCGTAATTGAGACACGCTTCCTTAGCATGCTCACACCGCTATGTACGCCCTCATCTATACATCTATACATACATACATACATATGTATGTGCTACTGTTTGCGACTGGCGGCAGTGAGTGAAATATCTGTATTTATTTACATACGAGTACACAACTCTATTTTTTAATTCATGCACTGAATTAAAATATACCAGAACCATAAATAACGGCAGCAGCAGCACCCTCCCGCTTCTAATATTGCCAATGCAATCAATCATCGTCAGCGACGCGGCAGGAATACATACACATGTACATAAGACTACTTGAGTCTGCACACATATACATATGTACGAGTATATGATATGCATCGATATAGCTATGTATGCCTAGCATGACTCCGGCACTCACATTGCCATACTCCCCACTCAAGCTAGCTACAATAAAAGTCTAAGATGCACACACACATATACTCACATTATATGCTATGTATTTGTAGAGCTGTTAAAATAAGATATGCAAATTGAAAAGTGCGCATTTCAACGCTACACTTTCAATGGGCAAAAGGGGAACGTGTTTTGTCATGGTGTGTCTGCAGGTGCGGGCTGAGGGCGGCAGCAAGAAATAGACGCTTAATTGAACGTTAAGTAACAAATTTTAATATTTATATTTTATTGCGTCTGCGCCGCATCGTCTAACGCGCTGATAGTGCATGATTATTATATATTGTATATTATCATAGTAGATGCATGTACATATGTATGTATATAAGCCCTGTAGGGAAATAACTTAATTTGCATAAAACTAAGCATTTTTCTAGCATTAAAAGGTATACAAAGACATTTATACTGATTTTGATGGGTCATTTTGTATGGCAGCTATATGCTATAGTAGTCCAATCTGAACAATTTCTTCGGAGATTGTAGCAATACTTTGGATCAAAATCTGTGCAAAATTTTGCGAAGATACTTTGTCAAATACAAAAGTTTTTCATACAAGGACTTGATTTTGAACGGTCAGTTTGTATGACAGCTTTGTGCTATGGTTGTCCGATTTAAACGATTTCTTCGGAGATTGTAGCGATGCTCCAAATAATAATCCATGTCAAATTTTTTGAAGATATCTTGGGATATAAAAAAGTTTTCTATACAAAGGCTTGAGTTGAATGGGGCAGTTTGTATGGGAGCTTTATCTTAAAGTTGTCCGATCTGAATAATTTCTCAAAATATTATACCTTAGTCTTAGATAACACCTACGACTATAATATCGTTAAGATACTTTTTCAAATAAAAAAGTTTTTCATACAAGGACTTGATTTTGATCGGTTAGTTTGTATGGCAGCTATATGTTATATTGATCCGATCTAGAAAATTTATTCAGAGATTGTAGCTATCTGTAAGATAAAAATATATTCCAAATTTCGTGATAATACCTGGTCAAATAAAAAAGTTTTCCTAACAAGGACTTTAGTTGAATCGGCCAGTTTGTATGGCAGTTATATACTATAGTGGTTCGAAATCACCGTTTCCGACAAATGAGCAGCTGCTTGGGAAGTAAAGTGCGTGTGTAAAATTTTAGGCATAACTCAAAAAGTGAGGGACCAGTTTGCGAACGCACCAAAGAGAAATGAACGGATATGGCTAAATGGACCCACGATGATTATTTATACTTTATGGAGCTTCCGAAGCTTTCTATTGACTATTATAAATATTTAGACCTTACAAAAACCTTGGTTCATGTTGGATAATTCTAAAAAATTACTGAAAATCGAAGTAAATAAGTAATAAAGATTCTTAACAAATTTATTGCCAGCTTGTAAAAGTTTTAAAAATTCCAAAAAAACATATTTTTTAACTTCCAATTTCATTACTAAAATTTCTCAAAACTCATGCTTTTACAAAAAATAATTTATTTAATTTTTAGTACATTTTTATCATCAAAACCAACCTAAAATTTCCCACCAGCTACACTGTGACGTGAAAAAAAAAATTATAAAAAAATATATTACTTGCTTGCATTTCAGATTTGTTATGCTTTTGCGCACATCTGCATAAACAACTTCTAATGCCATAGCATAGCGGCAACTAGTCTCCAAACCCACTACCCCAAACACTACTGCCGTCCAATGAGTTTGCAACGCCTGACAATCAACGCTGATGTGGTTCGTTGCGGTTCAATTCAGCACGACTCCGCTCGGCTGCTCCTCTAGTGGCACTTCGCTGCTCGACCAGACGTTCAAATTCAAAATCAATTCAATTCGTTCATTTCATTTCGTTTTTGCAATTCAATTGCAACTCAAACGACGTGATTTGTATCGCGTATGAGCATAACACAAGCCACTTGCATACATACATATGTGTGTGTGTGTGCTTGTGTGCGTTGCGTTTGTAAGTGTATGGCAGTAAATATAATCATCGCCAATAGCAGCAATAAAAGCTATAATAGTCGCTCAAGTAACATACATATTTTTATAGAAACTAAGCATGCTTGCTGGTAAATTATAGTTAATTGTTAATTAATTAAATTATCACTCATTTTTCTACTTATCAGACTATAATTGCGTAATGTCTGTGTAAATATAGCATCAGTGTAATCATAAAATGATTGAAAATTGTTGGAAAATATGCGGTTATAGTTTATACAAGAAGAAAACACTTTTCGATTTTCTTGATGCAGGAAAATACAGTGTTTTCCAAATTGTTATGGTACTGGGGATAGCATACCTCTAAGGTTAAATTTAGAACTATCTAGGGAAATATCGTTCTAAAATTTTGCACACGTCTTTTACTCTCTAAGAAGCTGCTCATTTGTCGTAAACGCCAATATCGGGTAACTATATCATATAGCTGCCATACAAACTAACCAATCCAACACAAGTCCTTGTAGGGAAAACTTTTTTATTTGACTAGATATCCTCATCAAATTTAGTATACATTATTTTCACAAGCAACACTACAATATCTGAAGAAATTATTCAGATCGGAACACTATAGCATATAGCTGTCATACAAACTGAACGATCGAACTCAAGTTTTTGTATGAAAAACTTTTTTATTTCACAAGCTAAAGTCACAAAATTTGGATTACTTTATTATGGAGCACTTCGCTATAATTTCCGCAGAAATTGTTCAGATCGAAACAGTATAGCATATAGCTGCCATACAAACTGATCACTCATTAAAAGGTAACCGAAACCAATATCATAATATTATAATTGATGTAATCGCATTAGAGGTTGTGCCCCGTATAATGGTTGCAGGCCTCTAAATAAATGATATTCCCATCCCAACTTGTATGAAAAAAGTTGGTAAAAAGTTTTTTTTTCAATATTTCTTAATTTATTGGATCTGCTTCTTTTTAAAAGCCTAACAATAAAAAAGGGAAAATCAAAAGCTCGCAGAGAATATAAAGCAATAGGCAGTTGGAAGAAATAAATGTGCATAGCTTTGAGTTGAGATCTTAAGTTAAATTCGTCCTATCTTGAGAACGGTTTGATAGATTTCTTTGACTATTATAGGGTAAACTTAGAAGACACAGATCCCAACTTGTATATAAAAAGTTTGTGAAAAGTGAAAATCAAAAGTTTGCAGAAAATATAAAGCTATGGCAGTTGAACAAACAATTCTTTATGGCGTTGAGTTGAGATCTTAAGTTAAATTCGTCCTATCTTGAGAACGGTTTGATAGATTTCTTTGACTATTATAGGGTAAGCTTAGAAGGCACAGGTTTAACTAAGATCATCAAAAAACTCCGCAATTTTCTAAGTTTCATATTGAAAAATATCATCAAACTTAGACGTGTTTTTGAAAATTACGAAAAATAAGTACTATATATAATTTTTAATTCCCAAAAATCAATTTAAATTGCGACCCTAGGTGTGCTCCTTAAAAAAATTGCCTTTAGGTACATACAAAGATGTTTTCGTATGTTTCAGGAGAGTATCAAAACTTTAGAGTATCGTATATTAAATAAAATGTGTTAGATGTTCTCAAGACTAATTTTTACTGAGTTCATAAAATATATGCAAGGAAATGTTCGCAGCAAAATGCCTTATTTGCCCGACCACACAATGGAATGTATGAAGCGAGAACAATCAATGAAAGCATTTGTTCACAGTTAATTAACATGCCAAGACAAATATTACTATTATTGTTATTTCTCTAAATAAATTTTTAACAAACAATACATTTTTTCTGTTTATCTACGATTGTATAATACTGAAAATACTTATATGGGTAATAATTTTATTTTTAACGTGATTTTAAAATGCAAACAAATGTTATATGACTTTTTTCACACTCGCCGTGGAATTGTCTAGAGAAAAACTACACAACAATGTCAGATAAAGTAAGGAAAATTTTCAGTTATACCGAAGCTATAATACCCCTCACAGGTGCATAGAAAAATAGTAAAAAAAATGGTATAATAAGATCATTATCTTATTTGGAGTGGGTCAGTTTGTATGGCAGCTATGTATATGCTTCAGTTGTCTTAGATCATAATATGTATAGCAGCTATATGCTGTAGTGGGCCGATTTGAACATTTTTTTGACGGAAATTATACCGTTGCTTTGAAAAATTATAAATATTAAATTTCCTGAAGATATTTCGTAAATAAAAAAAACTTTTCATATAAGAGCTTGATTTTGATCGTTCGATTTGTATGGCAACTATATGCCTTAGTAATCCGATTTCAACAATTTCTTCGTAGATTTTACCGTTATCTTAGAAAATAATATGAGCGAAATTTCATGCTGATATCTCGTTAATTAAAAAGCTTTTTCATACAAGAACTGAATTTTTATAGGGGAGTTTGTATGGCAACTATATGTTACAGCGGTCCGATTTGAAAATTTTTTTGCAGGAATTGTACCGTTACTCTGAAAACAATAAATACTAAATTTCGGAAAGATATCTCAGTAATTAAAAAAAATTTCATACAAGAACACGATTTTGTTCGTTCATTTTGTATGACAGCTATTGTGTATAGTGGTCTGATCTGAACAATTTCTACAGAGATTATACCGTTGTTTTAGGAGATTGTATGTGAGAAATTTCATGAAAATATCTCTTCAATTAAAAAAGTTTCCCATACAAGAACTTGATTTTAATTGTTCAATTTGTATGACAGCTATATGCTATAGTGGTCCGAAAACGGCAGTTCCGACAAATGAGTAGCTTCTTTGTGAGAAAGAGATGTGTACAAAATTTCATATCGATAACTCAAAAACTAACCGCATTTATACAGTTGGACAGACAACAGGACATACATAGCTAATCGACTCGGTTTGTCACGCTGCTCATGTGACATACATACATTTTATAAAGTCTCCTTCGTTTTCTTTCAAGTATGACAAACTTCGTGGCAATCCGAACATACCCTATATTGGGTATATTGAGAACGCTTCCACATTTTTACTCACTTTATTTGCTTAGCGTGCAAATAATTGCTTATTTATATTCATATTTATTTACTTATTTCTATTTTTTTAGCTTGCGACATCTTCAACTGCTGCCACGCCTACTATGTGGTTATCCATGCAACTTTATGGACTTGCCAAGTGTGCTTTGAGCTGCGTTATTTGTGCGCGGTTATAAAATTTATGCGACGCTGAGCACGCGCGGGCGCTAAACGCTACAAACATACGCCGCCTAACCAACAACAACAACGAGTTGCAAGCAAACAATATATGCAAAGGTAAGAGTATGCTTTATTATTATTACATTTTATCATTTTTGTGTACATTGCGCCGAACCTCGACGCTTGCCGCGGTCGCTACAGGTGAGCGGCCGCGCCTTGCTTGGTGTGGGACCGCGACGCCGCCGCCGCGAACAATTAGCACATCTTCGCCAATTTTCTTTATGCATTTATAATATTATGACCAAACACACACACACACACACATACGCACTCAGGTTTGCATACATTTGTTATTATTATGATTTGTAATAAAACACACCTAGAGCAAACAAACACACGCATATACGCGCAAGTATCAATAATGGCAATAAACCATAAACTTATTTATACACATACACACCCATACACACGCGTTCTTTCGTAGCTATTTATGGCGGATGGGCGCTGCTCAAGGAAATGGGTCGTAAAAATCTATTTTAAATATTATGTTTCTTAGCAAAATTGTTAATTATTACTTACATAGGTGACAGTGCAGTGGTATTGGTTAGATTTCATTTGTGGAAAGTGCGTAGAAAATAATAAAAAATACTGTTATTACAAGCAACACCACACCTGTGGTCATATAAATTTTACAACTTTTATATAAGGCGATTAGACACGCCTAGAGTGGCTTACGGTTTTTAAATGAGACAATTTTATGCAGTTAGTTATTACATTTGCCTATAAATACATACTATTTTTTTTTTAAACTTTCTATAACCAATAAAGACAATTAATTAATCGAAGTGCCGAAGTCTTTTAGTTCAAAAATCGTAAAAGCTACGATATACGCACAAAACAACTAGTTAATGACCATTTTGGAACTAGCTCACTCCATATGGATATCCTAAGGCGTGTTAACTATCAGATATCGGTCAGAAACTAACTAGTCTTAGGCTAATTGAAAACATATACAAAAGTGTCTTGCTTAATCTATTTTCTGGCCTTGCTTCTGGCTTCCTTCAGAACTCTCCATCCCTAAGGAGATAGAGGAAATGTTGCGTTACTGCAAAACCGTCTTTTCCAACTTTCAAGTGGAGAGTAATAAGGCTCGAGGGAACCAATAAACTATATCGCCAGCTGCTGATTCTCCTGAGCAATGAGTCCAACTGTACATTCACCGACGTGAGCTTTGGCTTGGAGAGAGTGTTTTTCAGCATCCTCGCGACCGATGCGCGGACGAATGATTTATAGTATTCCGGAGTGAGAAGAGGACCCCAAAGGAGATAACCGCAAACCGTCTCTCCCAACCCGTGAGTGGAGAGTAATAAGACTCGAGAGTAACCGATAAATCATATCGGCAGGTGCTAATTCTACTGAACAAGGAGTCCAACGGTACTCTCACCGACGTAAGGGGTGCCATCAGCTTTGGCTTTGAGAGGGTGTTTGTCAGGATACTCTCGACCGATGCCCAGGCGGATGGCTTACAGCCTTTCACCGCGACAGAAGGAAAGTGTGCAGAGGGGCTTGGAAGTAGATTTGTCCCCTTTGGATGCTGCGAGCGAAGAGGAGTGATCTCGAGCGAGTTTTCGAGGAGGACCAAGTCGAAAGTCTTACTAGTGCAGTAGCAAAATTCTGAAGAGTCGTCTGGAAGATGGAATACTTCAGAATCATATACAGCACGCGAAGCGGCATTCCACAATCTTTTGTCTACGAAGGAACGGAGCCGATGTCGTCCTAATCCTATAGTCATGGTTGAGAAGTAGTAGTAGAACTCGCACTTTTGAAGAAAAGTCTAGAGGAAGAAGATCCTTCAAATTAATATCCAGTACGTGAGGGCATCTTCCTCCAATCTTTAATCTCAGAAGGTACAGAACTGATGTCGTCCTAATTCAAAATCCTTGGCTGAGAATTAGGGGCATATGTTGACAAAGGACGAGTAGTCTTAAGCTGCTAGTAGCTTATACAAATATAACTAAAGCTTGTCTGCTGATTCGAAATGAACTAAATGCTTTCCTCTTACCTAATATCAGCAACAAAGACGTTGTAACCAGTGCTCGAGGCCGATGGCGGAAAGCTCTGGCTTGCCTCGCGCCTACATGCCGCATGATAACGGGAGAGAGCCACTTTCAGGATGCTAAAGAAGGTTCTGACGGAGCCATGACAAAAAAAGCCAGTTTCATTATCGGTTTGAATGCGAACTCATTGCATACGTTCTAGTTAAGATCGGATATAAACGCTAGTGCCGATTCAGTTTTTGTTCTCATTTGTAATGAAGACCCTCTATCTTAAGAAATAGCACCTTAATCTCTAAATGAATGGCTTTTAATGACCATTCCTTCTCTAATCATAGGTATATTAGTTTTAACCCGAATAGAGCAGATTTGGTCAGTAGAATCTGTAAAAAAAATTTAGAAACATGGTTTGGGATCTTTACGGCTAGAAACTTCGATCAGCTCTTCCGGTCGCGAAAGCTCGAAACTCAATGCTGTCTATTAGCGCTTTCGTTGAGTGCGTCGAAGCCTTCAGTTCTGTTTGAAGGGCTGTCTTCGAAAGTTCTTATCTGAAAACTTGGAAAGGAAAGAGGAAGCCTTCTCTATGATCACCAGTCGGTCAGATCTCAGCAAAATAAGTTCAATAAGGACCATAAAAGCGAACTTAGTGTAGACCGGGCATTGTATAAAGCGGGACTTGCTATATATAAAACTGAGATTAGGAAGGCCAAAGGGTCTCAATAGCGAGCCTGCTGCGAGAGCGTAGCGGGCTGTCATGAATCCTCTAAGTTTACACGTTCGGTGCTCGCAAAGAATCCTATCCCATTAAGACAACTGAGAGTTAATTCTGGAAACTGGTCTGGGGGCTGGGCAGTTAGATCTATCTATAGAAGAAGTACGCCTTGGAGTATTTCAAGAAGTTTATACGGCCTTCTCAGATCTTCTGAACCTCGGTAGGCGGTGAGCTATGCATTTTTAAACCGTGTAAGCATCCGGAACGTGATTTCTAAGCAAAATTTTGTTCCGCATTCCAAACACATATTATGTATAATATAGTAGATACCGAATTTTTCTCAATAATCTTCAAACTACTTCCTTAAATTTAGTAAAGTTTGTGGGAATATAATTCATTTAAGCATTGATTTTTACTGCTGGTCATAGTAAATATACCAAATGGCATGACATTGCAACAACATACTAAGATTTGCGTTTATGATTTTTGCTGAGATGTTGTCTACAATTCCCTAGCTAGTTGCAAGTACATGAAAACACACACACACACGCATAGCTCTACATATCCACTTGCTTTTATGCATGGCATGCTCAGCGATTTATGCGAATTTTGGCCAACTCTAAGTGTACTGAGCGTTTTGCATGTTTTTATTTCCACTTTTCGCTGTCATTTTTCCTTTCCCCTCTCTCTTGTTTCGCTTTGTGTATTCAAATAAAGTTCGATATTCTGCTTGCCCAATTTTACTTAATGTTGTTTTCAAATACGTGCCCAACATGCGAAATTCTCTTTATTCGGAAAATGGAAAACGGCAATGCAAATATGGAGGTGCTGCAAAAAATCAGAAATTTTGAAAATTTTCGAAACGTTCGATAGGCGCACGCCACGCAGCCCAAAGCCATTGCTTGGGGTTTATTTTAATTTTCCACAACTATTGCAGCATACATTTTTTGTTGTTTTTTGCTGTAGTAAAACAGTGCGTGACTAGATATGTATGCTCAGTACTCGAGCATAACAAACAACAACAGCGCCAAATATTGTTAGCAGCGCCAATTCAATATTGGTGCAATAAACACTGGCTGCAGTCAAAACACAAATTGAACACAACACAAAAGCAACAACAACAACAAGAACAACGAAAAATTGCCAGACACGCCAGGCCACAAAACACATATTTTCCCGCATGGAAAAATGCAATAACTACAAAATCATAAATCAATATGAAAATGGCGCCAAGGGGGTCTAAACATTGATTGGAGGTAGCCTGCGTGCATGCACAGCCACCTATGCATACATACATACATACATAAGTATATATAATATAATATAATATATGATATGAATGTGTGTGCGTAGTTTTCACTTAGTTTGTTCAGCGGGTGGTGATGGAGGCCTTGCGAACAGAAAGTGTTAACGCTGTAATGCCATTTGTCTGGCTGATAACACGTACGAATCGATAGCTGCGAGTGCAGCCAGCAGCCTTGCCTGCAATTGTATTTGCATACGCACACTCACATACATACATATGTACTTACACATACTAGCAAATCATTTGAGTGGCTATAAAGTGCAGCGGAAAATGCACACAACTTTTGCATACAAAAAGTAAATATGTGTGTATATTTCTAACCTTCCAGATGTTTCATTCCAGACCGAATGCTGCGTAGAAGGCAACATATTGCTGTGAATAGCTTGAAATGTCGAACCACTACGTACGTATCTTCATATACTTGGCGTCAGTATTTCATATTTCAATCTGTCTAAAAGCTCTCTCAAGTCTCAAATTAATTTCGGTATGAAATTTTCGATTTCTATAGCTCTTGGAAAAAGCAAGCATTCAAAGGAAAACAGTCTCATTTGATACAGTTTATGATCTAAATGATCTTTTTTAATCCACACAAGAAAATGCGTTAGCCTTGAAGCTATGAAACCCTCACAGGTGCATTTTTTGCAGCACTAATGGCCCGATCTCAAGGGCTGCCTTCAATAAATGCTTAGGTTGATTATACTGTCCGCCTAAGTTCTTACGAGTACTTTCAGGATGTGGGGTTTGTAGAAGGAAACCCAGACTTCAGATTCTGTTTGAGCTTGAGCTTCCTACTTACTAGGCATGGATCTTTGAATGCATTTTTGCATAGGAGAAACTTATCGGCAAGGTCGGAATGTGTGTGTGGAGTATGCATTGAGGATTGGGTACATGTCATTGCAGAATTTCCAATGTACTCGGTTATCAGAAACCTTGAGGGAATGGGGATTAGCTGGACAAATGGACAGCTAGATATCAGCGGTGTGATCGCCACTAGGCGACAATTGGCTGAAACTTAAGGTTAGGTTCTTGTGTAATTTTTGAGTTCATGGAATGAAAGTATGGGGTCCAAACCCCGGTCACCAGTCCATAGCAGTGTGGAAGATAAACTGGTAGTAGCTTCGAGTATGAGGTCTGACCGGAGACTTTATTCTGGAACCTTGGATTTCGGTCCAATCTGCTCATGCGGACTGGCCCTTCGAGGAGTATTGTGTTGGTTGTGATTTGATACCCGAATGCGAGTCTCGGGTGCTGCACCCAAAGCACGGCAGAGGTTTTAGATGGACCTCGAACCCGACCAAGGTGGTTAGTATGTCCATTCCACACTGCCAATTGGTACTGAAAATGCCTGACATTTGTCCAACTGAGCTTTTAGATCGACCTCGAACGACCAAGGTGGAATAAGATAGACAAAACCACTTTCCTGTCCGCAAATACTTCCGCCTTGAAGCTACTGCAGTATTCCGGAAGCTTGAGATGTCAACTGAAATCCAGCTTCAACTTAATATATCGTGTTCATGGTATAACTACGGATCTATAAAATTATAAAAAGATAAACTTTAAATTATTCATTACTTAAATGAACTTCATTTTTCGATGAAAAATATTTGGGATCAAAACAAAAACTGTAATTCAGAGCTGTTTATTGTATAGTTTGAAACTAACTTTCATGTATCAAGAGTTTTTCAGGATTTCGTCATCTTCCGACTTGGACTTCTATACATGTACATACATACATATGTACATATAAATTGGATATTCTATTATCTTAAGTAAATTAACTATAATATGCGCAAACTCAGAAAGTGACCATGTTCATAGGTCTTCACAGCAAATAATTAGATATCATAAATAATACCTTGAGCTCCTGTGCGCTACAATATTAACACCCTTTCTCATAATGATCGTCCGCTCTGACACCTACTTAAGTACACAAGTACAACAAGATACAATGCAGCACCTCATTTTCATTACCGCTCAAACAGAACGCAAAAAAAATCAGTTATAAATAGTTAAAATAAATAGTAAAAAGACCGAACGCACTTTTCACACCCGTCACGCAGGGCTTGCGTGTCCCGGTCTGGTCTCGTCTGGGCCGGTCTGGCGCAGCTGCACGCCTGAACGGCTGCGTAGTAGCCATGTTCCGTCCGAATATGCGCATAAAAAACCGCTAAATTAACTGTGCATATATTTGCAAGTCTTATTATGAATATTATGTCAATATTAGCACGATTTTTATAACGCAGTCAAAAGCGAAGACACGAAATTTCAACTTCGGTAGATAAATTTCAAATAACCGTGGCACTCAACGGGGCAGCATAAATGCCTTTTTTGTTGTTTCCCCCTCATTTCATGAACTCAACAGCCAAGTTGTCGCGCCTTAAACTCATGAGGAATTAACATAATATATTATAAGTATATATTTTTGTGTACATTTTTATTGTAGAGTTAGCAGTTATTTTTCACACGTGCGTTCAACATTTTTCGTCAAAAAAAAAAAAAAAAATGTGTGTGCTAACAAATGTGGTTATATACTGACATACCAGTACTTAAATACGCCGAGGTACTTGTGCTATAAATATTTGCATACATTTCAAATACTTTAATTATTTATTTACATTTACTTATTGCTGTACACACCTACAAATATATGTATGTATGTACAATAAATTTATATTTTTAATTTAGTAGCTCATTGAGGGGAAAATACGAACAGCTGAGCCAACTATAAAATATATAGACACAAAACATACTATATTTATTGTTTTCTAGAACCTGCAATCCGTTGCCTGTGACTTTTCTAGGTATTCACATTTCTTAACAAATAAACTTATTTAGCGCAGTTAAATAGGCCTTTGTAACCTTTTATTAGGTTACATTTTAGGCTAATTATTTGTAGATTTAACAGTGGCACAGAGTCCCCAGCTAGGGTTTTATTGAATGCTATAAACCCCTGCTCAAGTCTAGCATCTCATGCCATCTTCAAGTTAACACGACACCCATTTTATCGTTTGCAACTCTTTGGAAAACGAGCTGGGTCTCCATTGTACGTTTGCGCTCTACCGCTAGACCTCCAGACTTCGCATACGTTGGGCAAGTGTTGCTCAACAACTGGTCAACTGGTTTCTGTGTAACCGTGGAATGCTTCTCGTATAGCGTAGAACGCAAGATATCCACTGAATTACTTGCACTGAGCAATGTTCCTCTTACCACAATCGTCCATTGAACATTGTCTAATAGACATACAAGCCGTAAGGCTGAGACGCCTTGTCTAATTGTCAAAGTTTTATTGATGAATGTGAGTTGGAAACATCCTTCTCTTTCTTCGCCATTGTCCTTCTTTTGTAAGTCTATGGCGGAAACATCTCGACAGTCATATTTTCGGTGAACCTCATGAAACTGATGATAATATTTGTGGCAGAGTCAAAGCGATTTGTCGATTTTTGCGGTCTTTCGATCAATGCTTTGCAACCCATCTATCGGTTAAGTAACCGGTTATTTATCCAAAAGTGATACCGGAAATTTCTGCTAAAGTTTCTATGAGTTTCTTAAACCACTAATGACAATTTGATCTTCCTACCTTTTCGTTCGCAAATAGTGAGTAGCAAGGTTTAAGAAAAAAGAAAGAATGAAGAAAGAACTTGTGTATGAGTAATAGTCGAACTGAAAGACTTTTGGTTGTGGGGTTGGATTTTTAGTAAAAAGTTTTACACAGTTTTACTTACCATATTTTCTGTATAATTTTTGCTGGCAAATTTTTCCATCATTATTTTTTATATTCAAATATTTGATTTATGAAATTTAACGAGGTGCACGATGTCTATTTCTAAGTTTCTGCGCTAATTCCTCCAATGTATAATGTTTGAATAGCCGTGACTTCCTAGGTAGGGTTAGGACCATAATGGCTCGGCGCTCTCAGTTTTTTGTTATCGAGCTTTCAATCTACACTAAGCTATCGTCAAGCTGCCTATAAAACCCTCCTTAAAAGTTCTGTTATACTGGTTACTTCACTGATATAAATATTTGTGATAAAATGTGTTTGAAAATTTTTTTAGGAATTGGGGGGGAGTGGTTACCCCACTAATATATGTATGTATAGTAAATATTTGTAATACGGTTTATTTGAAATTTCAAGAATTTCTTTTTTTTAATTTAAACAGTTGCTAGGAATTTCCATAGGCGCGGGGAGATTTATAACAGAACCAGGTTCATTCAACTGTTTTCTAAATAGTTATTTTTGTTAATGACTTTCATTAAGTATTTGCTCACTTTATATAAGCAGGCACTATTATTTTGGGGAAAGTACTTATGAAAAAATCCATTATAATCCAGATCTTTTTTACATAAATAAAAAAATGTACAGTTATCTGTTTGATCTACCTACAGAACTATAGGCAGTTTGATCTACCTATAGGAGCTGAGTTGAGCAACATATGGGAACGAGTTTGGGCTCTGACGAGCATTATTTTCAAGGATTTAATTACAATAAAACACTTCCGGAAACGACAAAACCGGAACGCATGTTTCGTCAGGTTTTTTTATATCCAAAGACAGCACAGGTTATATTAAGTTGCCTACGATGTTAGTAACACCTTTAAGGAATGTCTGGGACGGTATAAATTACTTATATAAATAAATAATCAGCGAGACGAGCTGAGTTAATTTAGCCATGTTGGTATTACTATCTAAATATGTATGTGAACTATCATGTCCCCGGGCTGACATATTGATCAACATGCTACCTCCTATTATAAAGGTTTTATAAACACTACAAGTCGACCGGTTAAGTCGCGTCGAGAAAATTTTCCACACGGACTCTGAAAGCAGCGTTTCAAGAAACCTCATTTAAAGTCTTGATCGACAATTGACCTAATTAAAAACTAACTTTGTGGAGGATTTTGTGGTAGAAACCTGATTTGAGTACTAAAATCCCACATGTGTAAAAAGTTAAGAAGAACGGTATGTGATGAGCGGAGTCGATTTGATCTCTCAGTTTTAGGAATATTAATCTGACATTTTGCGTCCTTTCCTTTCCAAGAAGCTGATAATTTATCGTAAAAGCCGCTATCGGTCTACTATAGCATATACTTAGCTGTCATACAAACTGAACGATCAGAATTGAGTTCTTGAATGGAAAACTTTTTCATTTGTCAAGATATCTTTACGAAATTTGGCAAGGATCCATGTTAGCGGTAGAATCTGAGAAGAAATTGTTTAGATAGGACTTTTATATCATGGATCGAACTCGAGCCCTGGTATAAGAAACTTTTTTATTTGGCAACAACCCAGTTTAACCCACACATTATTATCCAAGGTATCGGTACAATCTCCAAAAGGAACTGTGCAGTTCGGACCTCTATAGAATGCAGTTACCATACAATTTGACTGATCAAAATCAAGACGAAGATCTCTTTATACTTTTTAATACTCCAAAAAAGCACCCATGGAGGGTTCTATAGCTTCGATGAAGCCAAAATTATTCAACCTGACCGATCAAAATCAAGATAAAGATCTCTTTATACCTTTTAAGGCTCTAAAAAAGCACCCATGGAGGGTTCTATAGCTTCGATGAAGCCAAAATTATTCAACCTGACCGATCAAAATCAAGACAAAGATCTCTTTATACCTTTTAAGGCTCCAAAAAAGCACCCATGGAGCATATTATAACATTGATGAGGTCAAAATTATATAACTTGATCGATCAAAATCAAGATAAAGATCTCTTTATACCTTTTAATACTCTGCAAGGTCTACTACTCAGCTTGTTTCAAAACAAGCGCTTAAACTTCGGTACCGTTATTCAAGATATTCGTTCAATATCTGAAAATATATTTAATTTACATATGTTCGATAACACCGAAACACATCACTCAAGCCTGCTTTGGCATGAGTCAGAGTTATGCCGGTATTTCAGAGTTCCATTTCAAAAAGTCACGACGATTTTACACGGCAATGGAATGCATTGTCAACAAAGTTAATTAGAATTCCGGCACTTATTTAAATAGCTAGATAATATTACTTTAAGCGTTTTAGATAATATATCACACCATTAGCCGTGTGACCTTCACATTAGCTACAATTTGTCATAACGCCTTTTTCGAAGCAAAAAACAATGAAAAAGTGAAAGCACGCTTTGAAAATATTTGCACAAAAATGGTGTGATGAAAGAAACACTCATTAAAGCGAAAACAAACGCTTCGAAAAATTAAAGTATGTACTTCAATAAAACCCACAAAAACAACACGGTAAACAATTGTGAACGGCATTTTTCAGACGAAATGGCAAAATAAATACATATGTATGTATGTATGCGAATAGGGAAATTGAAGTTCTGAAAGGTTCAAAGAATTTTGTGGAATAAGTATTGTAGGTTCAAGTGTGCAGGTGCTGGGAATTCCGTTATTTTAAGGGCAGCTG
This sequence comes from Bactrocera zonata, assembly GCA_037783105.1. NCBI lineage: Eukaryota > Metazoa > Arthropoda > Insecta > Diptera > Tephritidae > Bactrocera > Bactrocera zonata. Next base: position 184,145 of record JBAWJQ010005483.1, on the reverse strand, counting down.
ATGTTTGTGTTTATTATTGTTTTTATTTTCTTTAGTTTAAATATAGGTGGGTGTCGACATTTCTTAATTTTATTTTTTTATTTTTTTCTATTTTTTTTGTTGTTGTTGTTTTGAAAGTTATTAAAATTGCTTGCAAAATTTTGTGCTGAAATTCAACAACGCAATTTGCTAGTATTTTCTTTTTATAAAATAAATAGACACCATTACTTATAGAACGGCATTATCTTATGCATACGTACTTATGTATATAATATGTACATGTCCGTAGATACATACATACAGTCACCTAAAATGCAAAACAGCGTATCATCAAAAAAATCGAAATTGAGTTTTTTATTGCTTACTATTCACTATATATCATATAACATATACATACATATGTAGCATAAAATTTTCTGCTGTCGCTTTTAGATATAACCAATGCATAACCAATATATAACCCATTCATAACCAATATATAACCACTTTAAAACTAAAACTCAATTTTTTTTTAATATGATGGCGATATACAAACGTAATATAAAATTTTCTGCTGTCGCTTTTAGATATATCCAACGCATATACAATATATAACCCATATATAACCAGTATATAACCACTTTAAAACTAAAACTCAATTTTTTTTCAATATGATGACGATACGTAATATAAAATTTTCTGCTGTCGCTTTTAGATATAACTAGTATATAACCAATACATAACCCATACATAACCAGTACATAACCATTTTAAAAACTCTAATTTTGTTTCAATATAATAACAAAAAATTTTCTGCTGCCACTTCTAGATATAACCAGTATATAACTCATACATAACCAATACATAACCACTTTATAACCAAAACTCAAGTTTTGTTTCAGAATGAGTCTTGCTATCGTTTTACTTCGCCTGAAAGCAAGCTTATGAAAAGTGTTGTTATGATATTTTGCATTTTAATGTTTATAAATCTCACATATGAACACTAGTGTTTTTGTCATAAAACGGCAAATTTCTATATTGAAAAAAAGCCCAGCAAAATTGCTCTATTGCAATTAACCTCTGTTTATGCCATACGAGTATTAAAACTGCTTTGCTGTTATGCACCACATACCCACACACATACATACAACATATACATACATACAAATGTACATACAAGCAAATGTACATACAAGCAAATGTGGCAGCCTGCATTTATGACTGCCAGACAGATGTCGCCATTACCGCTTGCGGGCGATTACGTGACAGATAAAGTGATCGCGCTGATAAAAGCGACAATACACACACACGAACGGGCCTTGACAAGTGCTTATTGCTATTTGTATATACATACATATATGTGTGTATGTAGCAAACTATTTTTAACTGCCTAACTACAATTTAACTCACAATTTTTGCAAATAAAATCAATTGAATTTTATTATGTCTGCCACCATCAGTTCAAGCGCTGGGCGCAAACACAAAGATCGCACATCAATATATTCATACATATGGGATGTATGTATATACATATTGCATGTAGTTTGCTGTAAATGCTCATGCATATGGCTACTGCGAGCCATGATCTTGCCTACTTATAATTCTATTGGCAGGGTTGCTTACAGCGAACTCGCTTCATTAAAGATTCAATAGCGCAAACTTACATTCATATATACTTGTATGTAAATACGTTTTTATATTTGTAACTGCCTGCCTGCACTGTAAGTTCTTAAGTTTGTATAAGCTGCTTGCGAAGTATTTGATTACTTAGTGCCTTATTGACATTTATGGATGTTGTTTATAGAGACATTGAGTGTAAAAATAAATTTACGCAAAATATAATATGAACTGACAATAAGTCGCGCTATTAAGTAGTTAAATAGTGATAAGTAGCTAGACACAACAACAAACCGAAAGAGGGTTGTCTTCTATAAATTATTATATGTACCTACATACATATATGTATCTTACATGTACATATGTATATACATACATACAAATACATGTATATGTATGCCTCAATATGTATAAACAGCAGTATATACCCACGTTTACGTATGTATATCTTAACTCTAATCTTTTTGAAGTATAATACTTATCTGCTTGACTTATCACTCACTTAGTTTCTACCTTCTGGGCATACAGAAGTAATAAGTAAGCGGAAATTATATTCATGTTCAGATCTTATCCGGTAGAACTTAGACGTTTATTAACTTGATATTAGTCAAGATATAAATTTAGATAGTTGACTTTTCTGATTATCTCTCGGCAAATAATTTGAAAGCTCAAAAAAAATATTTCTCAAGAGAATGCAAAACCGGCACAGAGCAGAGTTTATTATCAAATACCTGTTATTTGAGTTTTGCTTTATTTGTAAGAGAAATTTACACAACATACAACTAAAAAATTTGGATGAGAGGTGAAAAAAGCAGCCAGAAAAAGCATTTTAATTGTTAAAAAAAACATACTTGTATATCTAGATATAACCAATATACTAATAAGTAATCTAAATAAAATGATCCAAAGAAATTCCAATGAATTACACAATTTTTCAAAAAATAATTATATAGAACATAACACATATAAAATAAAAATCAAGAAGTCTACGTTCTTCTAAAATCAGTTAGCATAGTATAAAGTCTCTAAAATGGAAAAAAATTAGAACCTTTCATTTATGTGACACTATTATTTCTCACTGAAGTATAAGCCTCGTAGTTCCACGATCTTTCCTCAATATTATAATAACCTTAGACATTCTCGAACTAGATTTTCTGTTACAAGGACTGAAATTGTAAGCTGCTTCTTGCCTAAATTTCAACTGCAAAGATCTGCTATGTGCTTGCGAGATCGATTTTTATACGAATTCTTTCCGAACAATGCCATAAATACAAGAAATGCGAGCTGGAATCAAACACACCCGCATTTGGAAACTGTAAAACCCTTAACTTAAGTACTTGGTCTTCGAACTAAGTAGCAATAACTCAAAAAGCTTAAGTATCGAAGAAAGGATACAAGACCCCAATAGAGCATATGCGTTCATAATTAAACTGTTCAAATCAAAATTACTCAATTGGAACTGGCGCTTTACGAAATCATAATAGGACAAGTATTGTTCTACGCAGCATAAACATGGACGCTACTCGAAAAAGAAAACAAAATCAAACCTCAAATCTTACAAGACAGATCGGAAAAAAATTTTTGGAGCAAAAAAAGATAATGGCGACTGGTGTATACGGTGGAACCATGAGCTAGACAAGCTTATAAGCGGTGAAAATGGTAATAAAAGTGCAGCTACTAAGATGGCTCGGTCATGTAACGGGAATGGGCAGCAAGAGAGCGCAGAAGAAAATTGTAGAGGCCCCTAAAGCAATAAAAAACATGATTGACGAAAAAAGAATTCTACTCATATATTGCGTAAGCACTGAAGATCAAATATGACCCGGACTTTTCTTTCTAGATTGTCACAAATTTCTACTGTATTCGCGTGAAGTATCACCTATTTATAGCATTTCAGTTTTGCAACAAAAAAAATAAAAAAAAAAAAAAAAATATAATCATAAATAAAAGATCGGAGATCGCTCCGCAGTTGGAAGATGGACAGGCCCAGTCCATTGTACGAAAAGGGGAAGAGATACCGCTGGCAGACCCTACGTGTTTACATTTAGTTTGATCAGGAACCAAATCGTGGGCATCAGTACTTCTGCTTGGAGTGTAGTAGGCAGCAGCGATGCGGACGCTGGATGGGGACTCAACATCTCTATTAATGATAAGCCCGACAAATTCAGCAGCAGGGATAACGCTCTGGAAAACCTAAAACGTCGGTGCAGAAGGACAGGCAGTCACAGTATATGCTAGTGAACGAGGAACCCAATCATTCCGGCATCAACACAGTCGAGCAAGTTGCTATTGTCACTATCGTAGAAAGAGAGCTAGCAAGTGGGAATTAACGATAACCTCCACGCGCAGCTTCTGAATGGGCTGAAGGTGCAGGATGCTGAGGTCAGTGGGAACGAAGACCTGAGAACCAATATTATGACCTCCTAGTGCCGCGTAGAAGTTTTCCAGGTGAATCTACATCACACGACGGCAGCCTCGGATGTCATCTCAATGTGGCTCGAATCGGATAATTAGAGTATTCTACTGTTTCAGAAACCATGGATCTTCAGAGGAGCAAGGTATCAATCTAAAACTTTGCACAAGTCATTTTAATTCCAAGAACATGCTTATTATTTGAAGCTGCTGACATCGAAGCGCTATAGCACATAGCTTCTATATAAAATGATCAACCAAAATTAAGTTCTAGTATGAAAAACTTCTTTATTTATCTAGATATCTTCACAACATTTGTCACTAGTTATTCTTCAAGACAACAGTGTAATCTCCCAAGAAATCGTTCAGATCGGCCCACTATAACATATAGCTGCCATACAAACTGAACTATCAAAATTAGGCCCTTGTATGGAAAACTTTATTAGTTGACGAGATATCTTCATGAAATTTAGCACAGATTATTGTCAAAGGCAAGAGTGTAATGTGCTTAGAAATTGTTTAGATTGGAACACTATAACATATAGCTGCCATACAAACGGATCGAAAAAATACAGTTGTTGTATGGACAACTTTTTTATTTGACGAGATATCTTTATAAAATTTGACTTGAGATATTTTCTAAAACAACAGTACAATATTTCAAGGAATTATGCACATCGCACCACTATATCATATAGCTGCCATACAAACTGAACGATCAAAATTAGGTCTTTGTATGGAAAACTTTTTTATTAGAGAAGATATCTTCACGAAATTCAGCACAGATTCTTACCCTAGATGTCGCTACATTATGCAAAGAAGTTATTCAGATGGAACTACTAAAGCATATAGCTGCCATACAAACTGATCGCTCAGATTCAGTAAAAAGATATTTTTTTCACACTTTTATACTAAAGAAAAAGGTATAGAAACCTGTGGAGGGTATTATTTATACCCTTTTCTTGTAGCAGAAACCTGTAAAGGGTATTAAGGTCTCGGTGTAGTGGAAGTTATGTTTTTTCCTACTAAAATTAAACTAAATCTGAATAAAAATGCCGTACAGAAACCTCATTTGGTCAAGCGATGAAAAGGCGAAGAATATCGGAAATATGCCTTATATACATAAATATATATACAATTAAACATACTTAAATGGACATGAGAACAGTTCATATATTTATTTTTCTATTAATAATTTTTGTTTTATTAAAAGACAATACAGCATTATCACTAGCGAGCTCAATAAATTCCCAGACGTGCTCTGGCATACAAACCCGTATGAGTGTAGAAGGAATACCTAATCGAAGCGCATGCATACACAATACATACAAATATACAGACATAGTTGCAATATAAGCAACAAAACAAATTAAATTGCAAATTAAGTAAATGATGAAATTTCGCATAAATATTGCAAATATGGCAAAACGCGCTTGTAAATAAATACGATACGCTGAAATGAGCTGTGGAAGCGGAAAACTGTTGAATTACAATTAATGAAAACGCCGATGCAAGCGTTTCGCTGCGGAATGAATGAATAAATGAATGAATTTCCGCAAGCTGATCAAATAACAGCGGGTGGTTGACGGGTTGAAGGCGGGTGCAGCAACTTTTGAGGTGCACATTTTGGGCGCTGATAAGCAGCTGTTGTGAATGTTGTTAAAACTGGCAATAAAACTAGTGATAAGCACAAACAGCGATTAGCGATTTAAACAGCAAACACAACAACAACAAGCACAAACAGCGTTTAGTGATTTGAAACGCAACAACAACAAGCAGCGCGTAGTTTGAACAACAAACATGTTTTGACTGTTGCTTTGATGAACGCATATGTATGTATATATAGTAACTACATATATATGTACGTGCGTGTGTGTGCGCAATAAATCCACTTGTCAGTGCCATAAACCCGCTTTGAGCCGTTAACTAATAATAGACGCCTGCCGTCTAGCGAGTTGGCAAAACTTTTAACTTCTGTGATTAGCATCTATGTAAATAGCAAATGCACTACTTTAAGCCTGCATATACATATGTATGTGTGTGTTTGCAGTTTGCTAGCGCTTCGCTGAGTACCTTCGCTTGGCGTTATTGCTGACATCTTGCATTCGCCGTTTTTGTTTATACATGTATGTGTATGTGTGTGCCTGTGGTTTGCACAAGCAATCGCGTTGAGCAATGGACTCGATAGCGTCTGAGTGGCTGCTTGGTTGGTTAGCCCGGTTGGCTGGTTGGCTGTGCATGCACAGTACTTGCAATTATACAATTTTTCACGTAGCGCTTGACGACAGTAATTGCCAGCTGGTTGACGGGCTTGGCAGGCTGTTTGTTTTCTGCTACAATTTTTGCTTGTTTTCGCCTTTTGTCGTCTGTCGTCTGCCTTCTCAGTCGCTTCGTCTCGACAACTTGGTTGCGCTCTACTCAATTTACAACGATTTTTTGTGTTTTTGCAGTTTGCTTATGTTTGCTTGATTTTTTGTAACTTTTTGTGATTTGGTTTTTGCTTTTGTTGTTGTTGCTGCAACTCTACCTGTCGAGTGGTGTACATTGGTTTCGCTTTGCTTCATTTTTGTTAACACTATTCATCTTTTGCTATAAGGTTTTGTTTAGCTTGGCAATACGACCGCAGCGTAGCTGTCACAGCTACAGCGCACAGTGGGCTAAGGCGCGCATATGTCTGCTTAAAATTTTTTTATAAATTTGAATACAACTAATTTGAAGAAAAAATTAAGTGATAAGCAAAGTTATAAAAAAATATAAAATAAAACAAAATAATGTATATTAAAAACAAAGATTATAATAAAATTAACTAAAACACATAAATAGCAAAATACATTTTTACTTTATAAAAACATTAATTTTTATTACTAAAATCAATAAAATTTTTATTACTGATTTATTTCTATTATTAAATTTTTGTAAATTTTTTTGCAAATACTTAAATTTTTTTAATATACTTTTTTTGTAATTTTTTTATTATGCATTAAATTTTTATACACATTTTTCTTACTTAATTAATTAAAATTATTGTTATTACCAATTTTTTTATTATAAAATTTTTTGTAAAGTTTTTCTTACAAATTTTTAATTTTTTTTAATAAAATTTAATAAAAAAAATTAGTTAATTTATTTTAAATTAATTTTTATTACTAATTTTTTTCTTTTTATTATTAAATTTTCTATTTAATTTTTCTTAAAAATACGTAAATATTTTAATTTATACAATTTAATAAAAAAAAAAATAATTAAATTTTTAGTACTAATTTTTTTCCTTTTATTATTACTTTTTTTTAATTTTTTTCTGTTAATATGTACCTACTTCATGTTATGATATGTATTCACACCAAAAAAAAGTATTTTACTAAAAAAAAAATAATTTAATTTTTATATATTTTTGTTTAATTTTTCTTATAAATACTTCAATTATTTTATTAAATTTTATAAAAAAGAAAATATAATACAAAAATATTAAATTTTTATATTATTAAATTTTTATACAATATTTTTTACAAGTTCAAGTCAATTTTTTAAATTTTATTTTATAAAAAAAAATTAATTTTTATTGCTAAGTTTTTTTCTGTTTGTAATTAAATTTTTTATATAAATTTTGCTTACGAATACGTCTATTTTTTTATATTAAATTTTATAAAAAAATTAATTAGTAAAATTTAATTAAAAAATTAATTAATTAATTAATATTAAATATAATTAAAATAAATTAATTAATTAATAATAATTTTTTTTAATTAATTAACTTTTTTTAATTAATTTTTATTACTAAGTTTTTTCTTTTCATTTTTAAATTTGTTTTACAAATGCGTAAATTTTTTTTATTCCATTTTATATTTTTTTAAATAATTAATTAATTAAAATTAATTTTTGCCACAAAATTTTTTAATTCTGAACAATATATATTTTTTTTAATTTTACTTACAAATACCTCAATTATTATTTTTTTTCTGTTCACTTAAAATATTTTAAAATTTCACTCTCACAAATTTCCATTTCACACCACTGTGCAGTGTAAAGTCTTAGCCAGTCGCGCTTTGAAGTGAAGTGAGTCATTCGTCATAATTAAACAGCGACTAGCGTTGGCAACAAAGATATAAAAACGTCGACAGAACTTACAAAAGCAAGCAAAAAGGAGAAAGCAACAACTGACAAGGAACAAACCGCAGTTATAAGTAGAAAAAAGCTTAATGACAAATAAATAAAAGATGGTAAGAAGCAATTATGAAAGCAAAATGGGTTGTTAAATAAACAGCGAAAGAGATATTAATGTCTGTTTTTCACAAAAACCAAAAAATAATAAAAAGTTTGAAGACAAAAGTGTTATTCATAAAATAAAATTATAAAAAGTGTGGAGACAAAAATTGGTAAAAGCAAAATCTGCATAAACGTCCTAAGTAAAAAAAAATTTGAAGCAGCGTTGACAGCCCAGCAATTCATTAAAGATATTTAATGCTTAAGCGAAAAATTGGTTTTAGCAAAAGCTTAGAGGAAACAATAATGACAGTATAAGTGCGGATCAAGTGCATATGTATGTATGTATGCATATACAGTGGTTTCAGTGTCCAGTTAGAATCAAGGTAGAATCTGCATACTTATATTTTTACTTAGAACATACTTTCTCAGATCTATATACTATAAGAACCGACCTTATATGTGTGTATGTATAGGTATATGAATGTATGTACATTCACTTATAATGAAAATAATGCATATTTATTGAAAATTAAATGCACTTATGTAAATCCGTCGCTAAATGCCTGATTAGTGCGTACTTAAGCGCACTGTGCAGAGTTTGAACGGCAGCTCGAAGGTTATTTTATAAGTAGAATTCGCGCTGTCGTATGAGTAATTAATAGTCGAGCCTGCCGCAGTATGCGCGTGCGTTACTCATACCCAACGTGGTACCTGCTTGTATACATGGAGTCGCTTTTTGAACCTTCGCTGTTGCTTAGGGCTAATGACAATTCATGCATTGCGTAAGCAACACTTTTCTAATGACTTTGCACCGTTAAATATTTTATATATCAACAGATGATTATACATTTTAGGTATTTATAACACATTGGACTCGCAAGGCGCGGCGATGAGTAATACTTGGCAACAGGCAAAAATGATAAGCGACAGTGGAAGTGTAATTACCTTCAATGCACTTTTTTTACGTAAGAGCATTTAGCATTTAAATAATCATTTGTTTGCGCGCGATGTGGCTAAACGCTGGGCCTTACCCACTAAGCTGAACTTACTTAACCTGCCGCTTCTTGGCGCAAGTGGGAAATTTCAAATGCGCTTTAATGCAAAAGCACTCAAGGTATTAGTAGAATATTAGCTGAGACTTGGAAGTGGATTTATGCCTCACCTATGGCTACTCAGTTAGGGAAATTGATTAGCTGAAGGCCATACCTAGTAAAGAAATAATAATAACGCGAACTAGTCACTCGGTTTTTGAGATATCGTTCTGAAATTTTGCATACGTCCTTCTCTTCTCAAGAGTTTAATTGTATGTCGAAACCACTGATATTGGATCACTATAGTATATCGCTGCCAAACAAACTGACTTTTGAAAATTAAATCCTTGTGGGAGAACCTTTTTTATTTGATGAGGTATCTTCACGAAATTTGACGCAGATTACTGCCTAAAGCATCGCTATAAGCTGCAATGAAATTGAACAGAAAGAATCACTATAGCTTATAGCTGCCATACAAACTGATCGTTCAAACTCAAGTCCTTGTATGGAAAACTTTTTTATTTGTTGAGATATCTCCACGAAGTTTAGCGTGAATTATAGGCTATAAGTATAGCGACAATTTACAAAGAAATTGTTCAAATCGGTAAACTATAGCACGTAGTTGCCATACAAACTGACCATTCAAAAACGCATCCTTGTATGGAAAACTTTTTTATTTGACGATATATTTTCATGAAGTTTTGTACGAAGTATTGTACAAAACAGTAGTGCAATCCCTGAATATTTGGTGCAGATCGGACTACTATAGCATATAGCTGCCATACAAACTAACCGATAAATATCTGGTTAACTTTCTTTTTATACCCTTTTATGCTATAAAAAATGTAGCTGTGGTGGGTATTATGACTTCGGTGTAACCGTAGTTAATGTTTCATCTTTTCATCTTGTTCTCTGGATTAACTTTGACAAGCCCAGTTATGTACACATACTCATAATATCAAAATTTTGGTATTTTTTGTAAAAAAATTAGACCAATTAGTTCAAAATTTTTTTATAAAATATGTGTCTGCCGTATATTGACGCATCTTCTGGGAGCTCAAACTGCGTACAAAACAAGTTTAGTTCTTCTTCTTCTTTATTTTCGAAAAAAGTTTAGTTACTCCATTAAAATTTTTCCAAATTTTTCTCAGCAGCAAAAAATCCAAAAGCGACCAAAGAAAGCGCAAACAGTAGTGAAAAACAACGTAGAACCCAAAAGTTTCTGCAAACAGTAGTGAAAAACAACGTAGTTCAAACATAGCTTTACCCCTTGTCCCCCAATTTCGCCCCAGTAATAGAAAAGTCAGCAAATTTATTTTTACAAAAAAGTATTTCTCACTTTATTTGTGAATTTTTGATGTATTTGTGTTTTTTTTTTTTGTAATTTAATCTGACAACATAAGCTGTACTCAGTTCTTTTTGTTTTATGTATTTTTTTTGTATTTGTTTTTTTTTTTGTGTTTTTTTGAAAAAAATTTTACGCACTTTGGCGCTGGTAAAAATGTATGTAGTGTGTGTTTGTTTACACAATTTGTTGTTGTTGATGTTTTAATATATGCTTTTTGTTTTTGTATTTTTGTTTTCTATGCATAATATGTAATTAGAAAAAACTTAACATTAATACAATCATTCTTTGTAGTGTAATAATAATAATAATGATAATAGTAGTAATAATAAAAAAATTAATACATGCACAAGGTTTGTTTTGTTGGTTGGTTTGTTTGTTGTTGTAGTTGTAATAAATATATATAATTGCGGCCAAGTAAGCGCTGTGCTTACTGGCGACATACCTAACGGCGGCATTTGAGTAGGCTATTTATTGTTGTTGTTGTTTTTTGTTATTTTTATTTTTAATTTATTGTTTATTTTGATTTTTAAGCTATTGTGTTGAAGTGTGTTTGATTTTTTTTGGAAATTTTTTTTTTAATTTTTTTTTTTTTTTGTTTATTATTTTTTGCGGACTAAAATGTGTTGTGGCTATTATTTTTTTTTAATTTTTGTTGTTTTTGTGCCGTATGCTGAATATTTTTATTTTTTCACGGGTTTATTGCATATTTTTACCAACTATTGCAAAGTGTTTTTTTTTTGTATTTGAGTTTTTTTGCTTTATCAACTGTAGTTATATGTGTGTGTGTGTGAGCATTTCAAATTATTGCTAATTTATTGTTTTTACGAACTTTTTATATTTTTACTTTTTATTTTTACTGCAAAATCTTAAGTTTTTTGTAGTTATTAGCAGGTTCTTTTTTTTGTTTTTTTTTTTTGTGAGTTTATTTTAATTTTTTGGAAATTTTTAACGCTTAAAATTTTTTTTCTTACAATTTGTTAATACTAATTTTGTTGCAAATGTCACAATTACGTTTAAATTGATTTTTTTTTACATTTTGAATTTTGAATTTTAGTCAAATATCGCAAATGTTGCTTTTCACACATTATTTTTACAGTTTTACAAATTTTTCGCAAAATTTTTCTCACAAGTTTTACGCCTGAAAACGTTTATTAGCTTTTTAAAGTATCTTTGTATTTACGCATTCACATATATTTGCTGCTTGCTAGCCTGCCGCTCGCTTCTAATACAAAAAGTTTGCGCGCGCTGCTCACAAACTACATCAACATTTACTTTTTGTTTTATATTCTTCTTTTTTGCTTTTAATCGTTTAATCGCTTTTAAACTGCTACTCTGCTGCTGCTTCTACTTTTTTCTTCTTCTTATTATTTTCTTCCTCTTCTTCTACAACTTTATCTTTATACTTCTTCGTAATCTTAATTAAAAAATCTTAGCATCTTAAAGTGTTATCACAATTTCATGAGTTTGAGATTTTGGCTGCCGCCGCGCGCCCGCACACACGCCAGACCGCGCGCTCATCACACACACACGCGCGTTTTTATGCATATAATATATATGCAATGTGTGCGCGCATGTGTGTAGTGCAATTGCGGATTTCCGCTTACTATGCGTGTGTGTGTGCGTGGCGCCGCTGCAGCCTTAGCAATCTAAAAATTTCATGCATTTCTACTCTCCTCCCCTACTACATCGGGCATTAACTGCAATTTTTTGAATTTCAAAAAAATCAATTAATCAATCAATCGATTCTCAAGACAATTGACTTAAACGCTGTGAAGCGTTTACTGCATTCACAGAAATTTGTTAAAATTAAAATTAAACATAAAAATATAATTTTAAAAACGTTTAGTAATTATTATTTGTAATATAAATTTTTTTGTTTTTGTTTTTGTTTTTAATTTTTTTTAATTAAATATGCAGATCATTCGTGGGCGCGTAATCGCTTTACTAAAATCTAACGAGTTCATTTTTGTTTCAATTGAAAGATACTTGATGCGTTTGCATTACATGAGATAGACACATACAAAACGCCGTTTTGTACGCTTATATGTATAAATATGTTTATATGCATGTATATGTAGGTATGTGTGTGTGTGTCGTAAAGTATGCTGCTTAGGAAAGTGAAAGTGAGTGAAGTCGAGAAGTGGCGGCCCGCTGTGGAGCGCGCTGATACTGTAAGTAAAGTGTGTGCGTCGCTGTGTCTGTCTGTCAGTATGTGCGCGTGCGTGTATGTATGTGTGTGTGTTGGTGGGGTTGTTTCGCATACACTTCTAACGGCTACGCTGCTTCTTTGCATTTTAATTTAAAAAAATCTTAACTTAATAACACGTCTTACACGATTTCGTTTTAACTTCATCGTTTCGAGGTCGTCTCGTCGAGCAGCAGTCATCCTTAAAGCATATATCGTTCGTTAAATCGGCTCGTGCGCCACCACAATTGCTTGCTGCTGCCGCATGCGTTGACAAACGTCGTAACAAACGTCTACAGCCTACAGCCGCCACATGCACACCACCGCACACCGACGCGCCGCGTCAACACAAACACCGACGCCAACGCAGCTGCAGTCACAGACGCAGCCATCTCCAACTCATTGAACTGAGCTGTTGCCACGGCTGCGCGCCGCTGCTGCTGCTGCCTCCTAATGCTGTTTACACCGCGCTCGATTCACGATGTTGGTGCTGTTGAGATCGTTGCGGCCGCACTGCTGCCGCCGTAGCTGTAGCTGGTGCGATCCGATGTGTAAAGTTTGTGTTTGGTGATGGTGAATGTTGCACTGATGGTGATTGTGCGCGCCAGACTCTTCATGAATTGTGGCAGCAGTGAGGTCCAGCCGCGATGATCCTGACGCAATGTCAAGTAGATCTCAAAAGTCGATACCATTTCCGGATCCAATTTGAGTTCGGCAATGCGTCGCGAATTGTTCGGTTCATCCTCGAATTCGATGTAGATGGTGCAGCCGCGTACACCGCACGGTTCCTTCGCTGAGACGCGTATGATTTCGGCGGCAATGCGCAGCGTGAGATCACAGGGTAGGGAGACTTCGGTGCAGGTGAGATGACGCTGCTTGGCGGCGCGCAACTCATCCAACAGGCGCAGTGAGAGATCTTCCACGGCTGCTGCATCGATATCATCACAGTTGAAGAGATTTGTTGAGGGATTCTGGGAGGGTGTATGCTGCGTGGTGAGGTAGCTGCCGCCCACTGTCGGTGTTGCCGAGGAGTTTGTATTATTTGCGCTGTTGGTATTGGGTGTTAAGGTGTATGGTGCTGATGCCGCACGGCTTGCTGGCACCTTTTTCACCTCCTTCAACGACGACGGTGGGGCAATCATCACCTCAGGCACCGCCAGCAGCTCTTCGGTGCTCGCTGTGCGTTTGGTTTTCTTATTATTATGATGCATAATACTGTTTTTCACATTTTTATTGTTAACTGTGTTGTTGTTGTTATTTAAATTATTATTGTTGTTGTTGCTAATATGATAATTCTGTTGATTCTGCAGATATGGTATGGGTATGCTGGCGGTCGGCTGCGGCGCGGCGGCCACCTCTGGCTCCGCATCGACCCAGCCGCTGGACGCCAGCGGCAACAGTGGCGACAATGTGCTGGTCCAATCTACAAGTAGAGTAAACAAAAACAAAGAGATTAGCGCATTGTAAATATTTTTGATAAATGTGTTATGCTACTTTCAATTTAATACCCTCAACGTTTTTATTAAATTATTTACTTTTTTATGATTGCACTCAACAATTTTAAGCCAAAGCAAATTTTATAGATAAAACTAAATTATAAGCGCGCAACAACAACTACTCAATAAGCACACAAAAACAATAGAGGTAGGCAAATACCGATTCGAGAATGTTCGTGCGGCATGGAAACCAGCACAAACATACATACGTACGTGTGTGGCTACGAGCTCGTATCTATGCACTCGTATAACAAGTATGCTGAAGAGTAGCATATCTTTATGAGCGCACACTGAAATGTGGGTGAGCATATACACACACGCGCGCACACATATACACATGGCAACAGCAAACAACGGCCGCACAAGCACCGCTACGACCGACAGCACCAGCTACGACGTCGTCATCGTCGTCGTCGCTAGCGCTCGTATGCTATAGTTGCCCGTTACGCCGCTCACCACCATCACCCCACAACACTACCACCATTTCCAAAGGCACACACACCAATAAAGTTGACGTGCTTGCGCCGCTTAGCAACAACAAGCGATACTTGCAATAAAAATTGTAAAAATTAAAAATACGTTGATTATCGTTATGTCGAAGTCGTTGTTGTTCGGTTTTTTTTTCTGCTGTGTTGCTTTTGGTGTGCAGCTTGTTTACTTGTGCAGCGGCAGCAGGCGACTTGCACAAACGCTCGTGCGTAACGCAACGTCCGACACGAGTGAAAGGGGTGAATGGCTGATTGGCGAGCGCTGTGTATGCGCCCACTTGAGGCAAATGTGTATCTGTTAGATGCTTTTTATGTGCCAATTTTCGCCGCACAATGATTGCACTCATTTTTTCCGTTTTTTACAAGAAAAGTTAATTATTAATTAATTTAATGGCGTAAAAGTGTCAGCGTTACGAGGTGTGTTTGTGGCTGGAGACATGACATACGATTTTTAATGTCGTGTAATAAAAATTTGAGCAGATAGTAGCGTGCATGTGACTGACATTGAGTGGTGGCTTACTAAAGACTTGAAAGGTTGTTGCTTAAGCATATATAAAACTGTTTAATTTTCAAACATTATTTGAAAAGTTTTTCAAACATATTTTTTGAAACTGTTTACAAAAGTGTAAGGCATTTTTTAATTTAAAAGAAAATTAAAAATTAATTTCAATTTGAAAATTTTTAATTAAAAATAAATTTTAAAATTTTAATTTTATTTTAAAAAATGTTTAAATATTAAAAAATGATATTTCTAATCTAAAAAGTTTAAAAAAAAATGTTGAAGAAAATTAAAGACATTTTATTTTAGTTTAAAAATGTAAAATACTTTACAAATTTGTAATTGTTTTATTTTCAGCATTCTAAGTTATATTCAAGTTATAATTATATTTTAGTTCAACTCGAAAAATTTTTTAACAATTTCATCATTTTAAAAACTTCATTTTTGAAATTCATATTTGTTAAAAACCTATTTGGCTTAAACTTGTTGTATTGATTGCTTGAGGCAATAATTATATTTGAAATTTAAAAGTATTTCTCGAAAAATCGAATAAAAATTTGAAATTTAGAACTATTTCTTGATAAAATCCAAACAAAATTTGAAATTTAAAACTATTTCTCGAAGAAACTTAACTCAAAATTGGAAATTTCTCGAAAAATTCAATTCTAATTTGAAATTTAGAACTATTTCTCGAAAGATTTATTCAAATTTTCAAATTTAAAACTATTTCTCGAAGAAACTCAAGTAAAAATTGGAAACTAATTGAAAAATGCAATCATAATTTGAAATTTAAAACTATTTCCCAAAGAAACTCGAATCAAAATTTTAGATTTCAAACTATTTCTCGAAATAACTCAAATCAAAAATGGAAATTTCAAACTATTTCTCCGTAAAATGCAATCAAAATTTTAAATTTATCATTATTTCTCAAAAAGAAAGTTTGTGATTTAAAACTTTTTCTTGAACAAATTATTTTATATAGTATTCATTTTCGACTTACCTCTAACTTTACTGGACCCGTATATGTTATATTTCGACTGGTATTGTTGTTGCACCGCAAGTACTTCCATTTTCATTTAAATTATTTGCTTTTCAGTATTGAACTTGTTTAAAACAAAATTGCTTTCGGTGGTTAGTGCGCTGCTTCACACTTCACAGGCTCCGCTCTTGCAGTTATTTCGACTGGCGTACGGTTTTCAGCAGGAAAATCTCAGTCGAAATCACACTGGTTACTTTTTTATATATAATATATATAGATATATCACTTTTTGAACGCTTACGTTCAGTTCTTTGATTTTTTCAAAAATATTTACTTTTCTGAAAAAGTTCTATTAAGCTTTAACTTCTACTCTGCGCCTTCGCTATATCACAATTCGCTGAATTTCCGTTTAGTGTTAAGTTGTTGAATTGCTTGCTGCTGCATTGGAGTATTTGTGTTTGGCTTCCAATGCCGATATTTTAAAAAATTATTAAATTAACTTTTTGTAGTTTGAAATCACAGCACTTGATTCTGCTTTTACTTTAACTCTATTTAGCTTTTTCTTTTACTTTTTTATTTGTTAAGTTATCACTTTAATGGCGTTGGTCCGTTTCAGCTTGTTTTAAACAACGTTTTTTTAAGATGGCAATTTTTTGTTTGTTTAAATTTTTAGTTTAAAATTACAGAGTTCCTTCTTCTTAATTTGCTTCTTTTTCATAAAAAATAAGTACTAGAATGTAGATAGAATTCTTCTCGAAACAATTTGTGTTGCTTTGCTTTACTTTAATGCTTTAGCTCATACATATACATTAGGCGTGTATGTGTATAGTATATTGGCATATGAAACTCGCGTTCTTCACACTTTCTTCTACAAATAGGTAAGTATATTTGACTCGCCTCTAATTCTTGTTACTATTCCGTTTCAGTTGTGTACTTCTGCAGTGTTTCGAAGCTACTATGCCAAACCGGCTGCATGAGCCGCCTATTTATACCCGCGCTGGTGGTTTGCTCCTGAGTTGTTTTTTTCCCTCAATATTGACTGCGCTCACCGCTCACCACAATGCCATAGCCAGGCAACAGCCAGTTGCTATAGCTCGCTAGCGGCCGGCCGCTGTTGAGTAGCTATATGTACAATTGGAGGCACGTACACAGGCCAGGCATGAGCGCTTTCTTCATACCTTTGGGAGTTTTTGCCCGTGTATGTGTGTGTGTGCATGTGTTGCGCTCATTTACCTCGTACACTCGCGCACCTTTGGGCCGACGCTGCTCTTCTTTTGTTGCCTTCGTAGCACATACGTGTGTATGTATGTGTGTGTATACGCTAAGGTTCTTCGTAGCTGCTGCTCGGCCTATTGGCGTTGCGGTGTGGTGTTTGCTTGCCTTTACGCTCTTCACTCTACCAATTGCTCGTTGTGCTTGGGAAAAAAGAGCGCACGTTGCCCTTCTGTTATTACAAAACGTGCAGGAGAGTCGCTTCTTTGACTCTCCGCCAGCCACCCTACTCAAGCCTTAATTTGTGTCGAGTTGATTGTTGTCGTCAGCGTTGTTGTTGTTGCGCGCATATAGAATCTGCACAGCAGAATCAGTGCTATTGTCTTGTAAATCGTTTCGAAAGCTACAAGCATGCTTATATACCGACTTTTTTGTACATACTTATTTACACCTCATAATTGCATGTACTGCTTGCTTGTATGTGCAGTGCAAGTACATATAGACATACATATGCAATGCGGCGCTCTTTCAACAGCTGAGCGACACAGCGTACGGTGTGAGTGAGTGGAAAAGGCAAGAAAATCAGGTACATATTGTTGTTGCTGTAATGACTGCTTTTGTTGCTATTTTCTCAATCATTTATTGTTGTTGTTGTTTTCGTTGTTGTTTTTCTCTTTGTTGTTGTTAATTTCTTGTAGTTGTTGTTTTTTCAACTCTTGTTGTTGCGTTTGTGCCTTCAGCTGCATTCGCTGATGCAATTTTTGTTGGCAGCAAGCACAGCTTTTGCTCTTGTTGTTGCTAGTTTCAGCTGACGTTGGAGCCCAGCGCTTGCGGTGTTTGTTTTTGTTGTCGATTGCTGGTGCAAGGATGATGAAAGTACAATTTAATTTTACAATATCTGAGTGACGTCTCCACACATGCATTTGTGTAAAAGTGTGCCGGCTGTGAGTGCAACGCTTAGGAGAGCGCATGTACTAGCAAAAATTTGGGTGAGCGCAATTTGAGCACATCTACGACTATAAAGAGCACTAAACGCGTGCTGCTCAGGTGTTGCTGACTGATAATGGGGGTCTCTGTTCGATAGCGCATGGGCTCGGTGTATTGCCTGCTTAATTGCATTATAATCTGTTAGCTTACTGCTTAATCAGTACAATAACTTCAAGCGCTCTGCTTACTCCGCGCACTTCAACAAGGTGGGTTATATCTACATACGTACCCCTGGAGTTTGAGTTAGCGCTTCAACAGCTGTTTCTACATACTTTCAACGTGAGATATGTATATAATATAAGGCCCTGCTATACTTTTTCCTACACTCTTTCCTATTTACTTGTAACTTTTATTGTTTAAAAACGCTCACACGCTCTTATAGATGCCCGCTCTCTATATGCTTGTTGTGCAGCTCAACTCAGCTGGGGGTTACACGCTCATCAACGCGCTGCGCTCCAGTCTTCGCATGTGGCTGTTAATTTTGCTTTGCTTTTTCGTGTCGGTTAACCTTCTCCGGCTGAGTATGTGACTGGGTCTACGTGACTCTCGGCAGAGCGCAGATGGCTTACATTTGTCGAGAACGTTTTTCCATTGCATTTTGTTCTTGTTGTCGCACTCATATACTGTGTATATACTTTTCATTATGTACTATATTTACAGCCGGAAAGAGTGACATCTTTTTAGACGTTTTGTAGCCGCGCGTTGGTTGAGTAGGAACGAGCGTACGAACGCACGCACGACGTGCGCGTTTGTGTGAGCCGAATGCCGGGCAGTTCAGCTGACGACACGGCCGTACAGAAAGCCGTCTGTAGCGTCAGCCGCTGTTGTAAAACTGCAAAATTACGAGATAAAATAAAAAGTAGCAAAAATAATTTACTAAATATTTTTAATAAAAATGTGTTTGCTTGTTGCTGTTGTAGTGCGATAAACGCTCCCTTTGCGCCGCTTGCCGTGAACTCATAATTCGACTGTGATATTTTTTCATTTTTTTATCCGCTTTTGATTTTGTTTTTTCGTGTTTTGTTTGCTGTTGAAAGTTAATACAAACAGGATGCGAAATCAATATATCAAGCTCAAGCCGCACTGGAAAACGAAAAACGGGTTTGCAGGCAAAGTGCGGGTGAAAGCGTAAAACCGACACTACAACAACTGCAAAGCAGCGACGTTTGCAATAAAAAAAGTAAACATTAAAGTAATTGTGCTAATTATAATAATCATTATAAGTGCGATTACAGGCGGACAGACATAAAAATTTTGTATATATGTATGAATGAGTATGAATATAAAAATTAATATGTATGTATTCTACATACATATGTACATATGTATAAAAGTTCAACTCGTAGGCCTGTTTATGAAACTAGTTAGCAACCAATTAGTTGAGTTTTATATTTATTTTTTTTTTATTATGAGTGATTTATTAGCAGGCAACTCAGCAAAAAAAACCTTAAAAATTTGGAAAAATGAAAAATGCATCACAGCTTATGTATGAAAATATAAAGTTGCATTTTTCATTAAAATTTGTTTGCAATTGTATTATGTGCATATGACTTGCCTACAAAACGTTTATTTTCGTTTAGATTGACATGTTTTCAGTCTAAATGATTAAATGGGGGCTTGTCACCGCTATCAGCTCGACCAGTCAACGTTCGCATTTAATAGGCAGGTTTTATTTATTGCTTAGTGACTTTTTCACCTGATCTAATAAGATACTCAAAAAAATTGTTTGTAGAAATTTCTATATACTTAGCAATCTCTAAAATCATACATACAAATAAATAGCTAAAATCTTCCAAATTCTCTTCAAATTAACGCATACTATGCATTTTGCCATGCGTAAGTGTAAGACTTGCCACAAAATAAGCAATTTTAATTAGTTGTAAATTAAAAAATAATTAATTGTAAATTAAAAAATAATTTTTTTTTTCTGCAAATTCAGAAAGACTTTCAATTGTAGTTCAGCTATTCATTTTGCTATGTGAAAAAAAATTTGACACAATTCTAATTTTAATAATTAATTTTGATGTAAAAAAAAATACAGTCGATTTTCAATTATTCAATTATTAAGCTTGTGAAATAAGAAATTTTCTAAAAAATAATATATTTTTATAATTTGGGAAAGACTTTGAAATTTAGTTCAGCTCTGCATTTTGCCATGTTTAAGAGAAGTTTTTTTCGTACAAAATGCAATTTTAATTAATTTTGAATTTAAAAAAATATTCAAAAAAATTGCTTAATTTGGAATTTTTGAAACACTTTAAAATTTACCTCAGTTCAGCAATTGTTTTTCATTTTACTATGTCTAAACTAAATTTGTGCTACAAAATATTCAACTTTAGCTAATTTTGAATCAAAAAATATTAATATTTTACTTAAATTTTCGGAAATTTTTCAATTTAATCTTGCGTAATAAATTTTCAGCACAATATTTTTCACATTAACTGCATGAATTTTGTTAAAAAAAAATTAAGTCAAACATTTTTATGAGTAATATCATTCTCAATATTTCCATAAGCCTTTTTTCATCGAAAAAAAATTTTTTTGCCATACCTAAATAATATTTTGCAAAAGCAGCAGTAAAAAGTTATGAATCGTTTATTTTCATTTTCTGCGAACACATATCATAGTAATCTACATATGTATGTATATATTTTTTGTATCAGCAAAAAGTGAAGATTTCAATGAAAAGCTTTTGAAAAGGCAGATATTTTGACGTGAAAATTTTCAATTAAAATCTAGTGTCCTCTTCCCAGAAAATAAAATAAAAGTGAAAAAATATAATTAAATCAATAAAACATAAATCATAAAAATTAATTAATTATAAATTCACTCTAACTTTCGTGAAAAAAACTTTTATTGTACAAGATAAAAAACAAATACTTTTTTTTGAATTTTTAACACAAATTCGTAAGGTTTTTGTTGATACAAAAGTTTTGAAATATTTTAATTATCTACAACTTTCTACATCAAATTTCGTGAAAAAAACATGTTTTCTACAAAATGAAAATTAAAGTTGAAAAAATTAAAAAAAAAACGTTTTTATTTGAATTTTTCACACAAAAATTAGCTGCGTGCAGATCGAAAATAGTTTAAATATTTTCATTTCCTACAACTTTGCTTCATAACTTTTTTCTATAGAACTTGTAGTTTTGCTGAAAACCGGATTCGACCATTTTTAACCTTAAAAAGTGCATGAAAGCTCTTCCTCTTACTTTTCGAAACCTCAAAACGCCCTTAATTTATTTTTGCTTGTTAATTTGTTATTTTATCTTAGTTTTTCAATGGATTTCATTATTGATTCTCGTTTTTAATTGCTACACTGGTTGAATTGTTGTTGTAGCGGCAAATAACGTTATTGAGGTAATTTCTAGGAATAGTAGCAAGTTGACAGTCCTTGACAAATAAAAATCAGGATCTGTTCCAGTTGCCTAAACTCGACTTTTTATTATAAATTATTATTATTGTACTTTAATTGTTATTGCAATTTCAAGTTTAAAAAGGCACTGTATATCAAAAAAAATAATTTTTTCGTAAAAAATTTTATGCTTCGAACCTCATACATACGTATGTGTATGAAACATAGTTAATTATTTTATATCGAGTATAATTATTAACAATAAAAAATTATTTTTTTCCTTCGCTTAAACGTTTTAGGCTGCTGAAACTCATACATTCATAATATAATAACTATATACAATGTACATATGTACATATGTATGTATATTTTTTCTAGAAAATTATAGAAATATCTGCTTTTTCCAACAAATATCTTTTTAATAGAAGATCAAAGAGATTTCTAATTTATATTGAATAACATAATTATTCATATAAAAAAAATGAATCTAAATACTTTATGTTGCTGCCACTCATATGTACATACATACATACCTGCATATATTACAGTTAATTTTTTTTTGGAAATAATAAACAGTTTTATTGAAAAAATAATTTTTCTAAGCAACTATCAAAAAAAAGTTAAGAATTTTCCAATTAATTAAGTATAATAGTTAAATATTCTTTATATGGAGACCTACATATTTTTTTATACAAAATTATAGAAATTTCCAGCTTATAGTATACCACTTTGTCTTAGAAAATTAGAGAAATTTCTAGTTTATCTATTGTTGTAATTTATCTGCTGATATTTGCAATGATGCTTTTCGTCTGCAAAAAATTTTTCGTTGAAAGACAACTAAAATATTTTATAAGCTTCCCTACAATATAAATAAAATAATAAATAAACGTGAATAAACATAATAACAAGACTACGCAGTAAGCATCTGGAGTCTCCACGGTATGATATACTGGAGGAAGTATCAATAGTGAGCCCGCAGTCTGTTAAAATTCGCGTCAGGGATCCTAAAGGACTACTTCTCTTGGACCCAGGAACTGAGCTCCGTCTGGCATTGCAAATGACCAAAACTGGTCTATGTGTGCCTCATTGGCCTACCAGATTAACCTAACCCAACTTAATCTAACCTAATAAATATAGTAATATATAAAAAATAAATAAATAAAAAAAACAACATTTAAAGATTTTACGAAAAGGACCACAGAAAAATCTAAGAAACATGCTGGAAGGTCATACATACATATATACTACATTTCAGTGCTTCTCCGTTTATATGAAATTATGTACTATAATATTTAGTAAACTCAGGTAAATAGTGAAACATTGGAGTTATAACTAATACAGTTGCACAAAAAATGAAATTTCATTAATTTTTTTTCTAATTTTATTAAATAAATATCTACGTTTAAGTTAAAAACCACGAACTTGCACATAAAAAAATATTTTAAAAATGTATACACAATGGAAAAAATATGTTTTAAGCATTTTCACTAAGAATGGCAACATAAAACAATAATTAGCATAAAAAATATATGTACATATATGAAAAATAAATAAATAAAATTGCAAAAAATAAAAATTTCAAAAAATTGTCTTTTTTATTTCAATTTTCAATTATTGTCTTCAAATTTAGATGCAAGTTTTTCTCGAAACTTCGCATCTTTTATTAAATGCAAGCAGAACTGCCGCTAATGCACATACACATTTATATGCCAGAGTGCATACATTTACCTACATATATAATATATACTTATGTATGTGTTTTTGTAGCAGTAAATGCACAGCAAACACCGTGCAACACGAAGCAGCAATGTGTAGTGACACCGTCTTTGCCAGATAGCTAGGTAAGAGCGACAAGACAAACTCATTTAACCATTTGTAAGCAAGAAAATCTAAGTGTGTGTTTGTTTGTGCACACATACGTTTCAATGTATGTGTGCCGTAGAACCGGCAAACAGTTGAAGCCAAGAGGCAATGAAATTTTCTGAAAATTTTCCATTGCCATAAAGCAAAAAACAGCAGTACACACACGGACAAACATACATAGGTGAAATAGCAGTCAACAAGAAGCAAAGCAGGGGGATGCAAGAGGGTTGAAGTGATGGAACCGGAGTCAATCAGGGAGTTAGAGTCAGCACAAATAAAACTACATTCATCATATGAATATACATATGCATATGTATGTATATATTTATATATATAAACTTAGTATGCATGTGTGAGTGTATGTATGAGTTAGCTATTGTCTGCGCATTAAGGTAAACTTTGATATCATATGGTCATAACTGGAAATACATACAGACATATACATACTTATATAGCGTAAGCGCTTAGGGAGCCAGTGCTGTGTGTTGATTGGAGCCATTTGTGCAGTGTCAAAGATTTGGTTATTGAGTGAAGTTTTAGGCAAAAATTAGCTTGCAAATGTGTGGCAAGTAAAATATGCAACAATAAAAGGTAGAGACAAAGAGCTATTCGAATTAGTTCTGTATAGAAGCATTGTAAGTATGTATATATTACATACTTATATATATACTATACATACATATATACATATTTACGTATATATTATTTTCTATATTTTTTCTATGGACATATTCTTAAACTTTTATGAAAGTAGTCATGATTAAATGGTATACATATATGCAGATATGTATGTATGTATGTATTTATCCTATATAAGCATGTAGCTACACACAATTTTAACATTTTCAATATTGCAACCAAACGCCTTTGAATCAACTTTTTGAATTTTTACTTTTTTTAGTGAAAAGTTCTTCATTTCGCTATTTTCGGCGATTTCGACCAAACAAATCGCATTATGAAGCGATGTTCATTTTGAATAGTTTATTTAATATACATAAGTATATTTTTGTATATGTAAATATATGGGTTAAGCTTCACATATATACATACATACATATACTATATATGTACATAATATACAATACACTATATTCGTGTGCAATTGCAGCGCAACCGGCTTCTTGCAGCAGAAGTTTTTGTTTTTAACCAAGCGCTAGCATACTAGTATCAGCTGCTGGCATAAAATACTAGCACAAACAGCCGGTTGCATTTGTCTATGTATATGTGGCTTTCAATATTTTTTACGGATTGCTGCTACGAAAGTATATAGAGAAAAGCGCTAGGTTACTACAGTTTATAGAATTATGGAAGCAAAAAAAATTTTTTTAAGTCTTTTTCTAAAAAATATATCTGCTTTCTTTAAAACATGTCCAAACATACTAAAACCATATTCTAAGTTTCAAATGACTGTCTCGTAAAGTGAAATTTATTTTAGATTTTACTATAGTTTATAGAATTATGGACCTAAAAAAAAGTGTTGAAGGTTTTTTGAATTTTTATTTATTTAAAACATGTTTATACATGCGGAATACAACCGTAAGTTTCAAATGACTGTCTCGTAAAGTGAAATTTATTTTAGATTTTACTATATTTTTTTAGAATACTTATAGTGACAAAACATTTATGTATGTACATATGTATGTATGTATATTTATTAAAACATACTTTTGCTTCAAAAGTTTGTTTGGAAAAAAATATTAATTACTTAATTTTATATGATTATATTAATTAATTTTTTTTTTATTTTTTTTATAATTTTTTATAAATTGTTTCGGACAAAAAAATTAATTTAATTAATTTAGTAATTAATAATTAATTCAATTAATTTAGTAATTAATAATTAATTAATTAATTTTTTATTTTAATTTATTTTTTATAATTTTTTGCCAATTGTTTCGGAAAAAATTTTAATTTAATTTTTGTTATTTTAATTTTTTCTTATAATTTTTTTATTTCAATTTTAATTTTTATAAAAAAGACCATAAAAAAATAACCAAACATACTGACACCATATTCTGAACTTCAAATATCTTTTATTTTTAAATTAATTTTGCAAAATGTGAGCTATTTTAGCGTTATTTGCAACATATAATATTTTCCATCGAAAAAATTTAAAAAAACAAAAAATTAAAAAAGAAAGAAATTAAAAAAACTCGCTTAGAAGCAAAGCCAAATTATCCGCACACTTTGAATTTCACCAGAAATGTCACGAAAATAGTGTTTCCTAAAGTAATCCCTACACAAAGTCAGCATTGCAGACACAGCTACACAGCGAAAAATTGTATATCTCAATCCAACTAACAGGCTTTCCTGCTTTCCTACTTTTCCTATCACACACCACACACAAGCACTGCAAGGCAATGGAAATTTCAACCAAGCAGACATACGTATGACCGCTCGCAATGCTGTCAAATCAATATACTGAAAACTCACTCAGTTCTATAGTAGAATCACTCGCTCAAGAGCTGCAGCCTAGTGTTGCTCATATTCGAAAGAGCATTTTCACAAGTAATAAATGAAAAAGTAATGTTCTCTTAAACACTACGAAATCGACTCAATGTGCGCATGCACACTCTTTGTAGCAAAGAAAAGGCTCAAAGCCAATTTTAGCTTTGTTGTTGTTGCACTCAAACAATATCTGCCGAATTTCATACTCAATTGCAGCAGCGTTTGTGCCAGCATATTGATCAGTATTTTTACTTGCTCAGCTGTTTTGCTTAACATGCCCCCTTCCGAACGTGTAAGAACGTAGCTGCACTCACACATACACAGATACACCATTTTTTGCACGTTTTCTTTGTTTCTGCAAGTTTCCGCAGTATATTTTGTATCCTGTTTTTAAGATTTTAAGTCTCCCGCATAGATGGATTTCTTTTAGAGCTTACTTGTGTATGTGTGTAAGTATATGTGTTTGTATTTATGTAAGTACGAACGCTCTTATAAATTTATGAAAAACTTGTGTGAACATAAATACGTATGGTTGTATAGTATATGTAAGCTTCTATTAAGTTTTGTTTGTATATTAAGTACTCGTTATCCATTAGCTCAGGGCTCAGCTTAGAAGCGGTTTCGAGCTGTAATAGTTACTATACATGTTTTATATGTATGTATGGCATATGGATATGGTATTCGGCAGTCTTCCATAAAGTTAAGAATATGCTTCATCCAGCCTACTTAGTGCAATATATGGCTGGCATAGACGCATCAAGCTCTCTACTTTTTCTCAAAGACGAACGAATTTCATAGGACTTTCTGAAGGGAGTTAGCAGATTTTTGACATAAAAATTATATTTTCTGAACACCATAATTAATAGATCCATCGTTATACTTTATGTAGATCAGTCCTGCCTCCTTACGCTTTAACACTGCTATATGTAACAGGTTTTTATGAGACAATAGTTTTTTCGGACTTTTGACATAACTTTTTTTGTCATAACTTTTTTCGGAGGTTTTTTTTTGACAGCTGTTACTTGCTTTGTACTTAATAATTCTATAATTATACGTTTGACGTAATCTCCTAGAAGAATCAGTAGTTCGAGCAAACAAGAATCTTTGCTGCCGAGCTTATAAAATACAGTACTTTTCAGCGTTCAAACTCATTTTTAGTTGAATGTGTACGTTACTGAATAAATTTGACGTATTTGGAGTGAGGATATTCCTAAATCCATGGTTGATACACCATTATATCCTCAAAAAGTCACTTTTTATTGTTATCTGTGATTAGAGAGCAACTTTGGTTCACTTTTCTTCAAAATGGAAGCCAGCTACAGTCAATGAGGAGTGCTATGGAGTCATGATTAAAGATTTTTTCATACCTGAAATGGAATGTGTTGATGTTGAAGAGCTTTGGTTCCAACGGAGACGGTTGAGGGCATGTTACATGGTCTCCAAAGTTGTGCGAATCAATCGCTTTTCCGGCCAAACGAGCGACTCGCCTTTAGAAAGTCCCACGAAAGGTTAACACATTTACCTTTTAATCAAAGATAAATGAGTTTAACGAGATTTTCTACAGGCGAGTAGCTATGGAGTCATAAATAAAGATGTTTTCGAACCTGAAATGGCGAATATTAATGTTGACGAGCTTTGGTTCCAACAAGCCGACGCTATATGCCATACAGCCAACGCGACAAACAATTTTTTGAAGAAAACTTTTAGTGAGCGCATTATTTTGTAGCCGGGGCTTCTGGCATGGTCTCCAAAATTGTGCGAATCAATCGCTTTTCCGACCAATAAAGGAACATTATTAACTTTTAATCAATAATCAAAGCTAAATGAGTCTTAAAGGCCTTTCTACAGGCGAGTCGTGCCTCTTAATGCTCCAACATTACGCTTTACATACTTATATACATACATATATATGTATGAACGTACATAAAGTATACAATATCAGTAAATATGTATGTATGTATGTATATAATATCTGTAAATATCCAAAGAATTGCACCACAGAAGAAGGGCTTGTGTCAGCATGGCCTCCTCTCTACCACACACTACTGCTCTTCAACTTGGTTTCCTTTTTCAACTTTTTATTATCATTGAATATTGTTGTTTTACAAATCTTTTCTTTGCTTTTTTTATAATTTTTTTCCGCTTTGCGCTTTCTGCTCTTTTGCTGGCATACTGTAATTTGACTCTAACGATAGCGGGACGGGACGGAACGGCGGAGCACACAACTCAGCTTGTGGTAATCATATGTTTTTCGTATGACCAGCAAATGTGTACATGCACATACACAGCCATACACACATACATATGTATACATATAGCTATTTATAACGATATACTACACTTCCATATGTTTTTTACGACTTTGTGGCGAATATGAGTATCTCTGGGTCGGTGCATACACAGCTAACATACATACAAACATACGTCTTTCAATGGCATACACACTTGTTTATGGATGCACTCATACATAAATGTGGTCATAAACGTACACAGCCAAGTGTTTGGGAGTGTGTATGTGTAGCGATGACATGTGAGTATGTTAAGAACTTCTAACGGGTGATTTTTTTGAGGTTAGGATTTTCATGCAGTAGTATTTGACAGATCACGTGGGATGTCAGACATGGTGTCAAAGAGAAAGATGCTCAGTATGCTTTGACATTTCATCATGAATAGACTTACTAACGAGCAACGCTTGCAAATCATTGAATTTTATTACCAAAATCAGTGTTCGGTTCGAAATGTGTTTCGCGTCCGTGTCCGATGAGCGATGAGGCTCATTTCTGGTTGAATGGCTACGTAAATAAGCAAAATTGCCGCATTTGGGGTGAAGAGCAACCAGAAGCCGTTCAAGAACTGCCCATGCATCCCGAAAAATGCACTGTTTGGTGTGGTTTGTACGCTGGTGGAATCATTGGACCGTATTTTTTCAAAGATGCTGTTGGACGCAACGTTACGGTGAATGGCGATCGCTATCGTTCGATGCTAACAAACTTTTTGTTGCCAAAAATGGAAGAACTGAACTTGGTTGACATGTGGTTTCAACAAGATGGCGCTACATGCCACACAGCTCGCGATTCTATGGCCATTTTGAGGGAAAACTTCGGACAACAATTCATCTCAAGAAATGGACCCGTAAGTTGGCCACCAAGATCATGCGATTTAACGCCTTTAGACTATTTTTTGTGGGGCTACGTCAAGTCTAAAGTCTACAGAAATAAGCCAGCAACTATTCCAGCTTTGGAAGACAACATTTCCGAAGAAATTCGGGCTATTCCGGCCGAAATGCTCGAAAAAGTTGCCCAAAATTGGACTTTCCGAATGGACCACCTAAGACGCAGCCGCGGTCAACATTTAAATGAAATTATCTTCAAAAAGTAAATGTCATGAACCAATCTAACGTTTCAAATAAAGAACCGATGAGATTTTGCAAATTTTATGCGTTTTTTTTTTAAAAAAGTTATCAAGCTCTTAAAAAATCACCCTTTACCTGCACTGCAGCGCTGCCGCTAGTATACATTTATTGTTGTTATTGCTTTATACTTATTGTTAGTTTTTTTATTTTTTATGCCGTGGCTCATATTTATTTGTTCACGACTTTTTCTGCTGTTCGCCGCTGCGGCTTGGTCTCTAACTCCCTCCACAACGTTGGCTGCGCTTATCCACATACACATATACAATATATACATACATATATACACATCGTACGATATACTTATGTACATACATACATATATAGAACCATAGTAAAGTATACATATGTATGTATGTATGTGAAAATGTGCTGCGTCTTGCGGCAAAGTGTATGGAACCAGTTCCAGCTGAGCTAAGCAGGATGACAATGTAGCATACAAATGTTGTTTCCTCCGTGCGTTCGCTCTCTCTGCAACTTGCTGTATGATGAAATTACCTACTTGTACGTTTGTCCGTCAAACCACACAGATCAACTGTTGTTGTAGGCTCACCAAAGAAATGCTGCAAGTTCGTGCATGTCTTGCTACCGCTTTGTGGCACAGGTTTTTGTTTATATTGAATTTTTACTTTTTCCTTTTTTGCTTTTTTGCTCTTATTGATTCACTTTTGCACTTGCCAACGTAGTAGTCCCGCTTTGCTACTGCTGTCTCCCCAGCTGATCGCAGCCTCAACAATGCCGAAATCAATCTCCTTGTTGTTGCTGCTGTCAGTGGCTGACGTGATATTTCGCATTTTGATTATCGAATTATACGATTTCATCATATGATCTGCCGGGAAAGTTCTAGAGCTCCGGGTATACACACACTAATATGTATACATAAACATACATACATATGTATGTACACAGGCTGCTTGGTACCGGCATCAGCAGGGTTTGCATTTACATTGAGCTGCTGTTGCCGGGTCAGCTCGATTCAGGCAGGCAGCGCAAGATACGATCGATCGACGGAACCTAACAACCAAAGGTCCGCCTGGCTGGCGGTCTGTCAAATTGGTACATAAAGGCAGACATATGTATGTATGTATGCATGAATATAAGGATGTTAATATGTGTATATGTAATTGGAAATGCAATTGTGTGTATGCACTCTTGTACCTGACTTACAATAATTGCATTAAGTACATATGCATACATATGTGCATACATACATACATACATATGCACGTACATATGTGTTTATATTGGTTGCTGTCGATCGCGTGAGTTTCTTCTCTTTTCCTATTGTACTCACAATTTTCTACTTCTTTACTGTAGTTTTTGCTGGACATTGATAAAAATATAGTATACACATATGTACATATGATACATGATCGTTTAATACATGCATGTATGTAAATATGTATGAACGTGTGCGTTTTCTCCTAGCCCATGAAGATTTAATATGATGACGAAATATCACTACATCTTATTACACGTTAGATATAACCAATATATAGCGTAGTCGAAAAAGTCTTTTCGTATTTCCAATCAAACTTCTACTTATTTTTTATATTTATAATAAACTTTTATGAAACTATGTAACATTTTGATCGACCGTTTTTTGTCATTTTTCCGCTAGTGACATTATTCCATCAGTGTAAAACTTTTCTGATTTCTCTGCGAAAACTTCGACAAGTAATTTTCACATGCTTCTCTTGAAGCCAACTTTACTCCATTAAGGAAGTTCTGCATTGGCCGAAACAAATGGTAGTTCGATGGTGCAAGGTCAGTGGCTATATGGTGGATACATGAAAACTTCCCAGCCAAGCTCTCTTAGTTTTTGTCGGGTCATCAAAGATGTATGTGGTCTAGCGTTGTCCTGATGGAAGACGAAGCCCTTTCTGTTGATCAGTTCTGGTCGTTTTTACGATTGCTTGCTTCAATCTCATCGGTTGTTGACAGTAAAATGTAGAATCAATCGTTCAACCAGGCTCATATTGGACGATTCCTTTCCAATCCCACCAAACACTCAGCATAACCTTTCGAGGCGTCCATCCTGGCTTTGCAGCTATTTGTTGAGCTTCACCACGCTTGGACCATGATCTTTTTCGCATATTATTGTCGTATTTGATCCACATTTCTTCTCCTGTTACCATTCGTTTCAGAAATGGTTCGATTTCATTTCGTTTCGGTAAAAAATCGTAGATGTTAATTCAGTCCATTAAATTTGTCACAGACAATTCATGTGGTACCCAAACATCGAGCTTCTTTTTGTAGCCACCTTTGTTTAAATGGTTCAAAACCATTTGATGATGAATACTAAGTTCCTTAGCGATATCATGCTTGCTTATGTGACCGTCCTGATCAATTTTTTCGATAATTTCTTCGAATTTTTCAACGATAGGTCGACCAGAGCGAGGTACATCCCTCACATCGAAATTTCCAGAACGGAAGCGAGGGAACAATTGTTGTGCTACACTGATCCAGCATCGTCTCCGTAAACTTCACAAATTTCATTGGTGGCTTGCGTGGCATTCTTCCTATTTTTATACAAAAATTCAAAATACAGCTAATTTCTTCATTATTCTTACTCATTTTTGAATAGCTTTTTTAAACTTCCCCGAATTTAATTATTATTTTTTGGTTTAATGAATCTCACCTTTCCAACACTACAAGTATATCGTGTAACACAATGTGATTGGTAGTACTGGAGAATACGAAAGACTGCCCAATAACCATTTTATAACCAAAACTCAAATTTTGTTTCAATATGAGTGGTTTCTGTTACACCATTTTTAACTTAAAAGTGATGTTAGGTTATTTTGCATTTTAGGTGACGATATACATACATATATTCTATGTACATACATATATGAATACCTATACAAAAAAAGATACATACATACATACATGTGTACAAAAGTATGTACTTTTAGCCTCACAACCGATAAATGGTTTCAGTGACGTGTCTCTTGCGGTTTGCTCCCTGTCAAAAACCAGAAGAAGGAGTTCACTTTCTCGCTGGCTATTTGTTAGTAAAAGCTAAAGAGAATCTTCAAGTTCAAAAGAGTTTTGCATAGCTTGAATTATACTCCTATGTACATACTATACATCCATACATACATACTTACATATATACATACTTACTATATATTGGTTGTGCCTTACTCAAACGATTGCATCATCTATTGTAAATCTTTTCTGTGGTATGTGCTCTTTCATAAATCTTCCAGAGTTTTCGATATGCTTAATTTCATCACCTTTCATCATCTTATTAGAGGTGAAAAATGCCTAAAAATTAAAAAATTATTAGAATATTTTTAAACAAGAAAAACCGTTAACTTCGCAGCGAAGCTGGAATGGAATAAAAAGTTTCTATACAAGGACTGGTTTTTATTGATCAGTTTGTATGGCAGCTATATGCTATAGTTATTCGATCTGAATAATTTCTTGGGATATTATGCAATTGTTTTGGTGAATAATCCATGCCGAATTTCGTAAAGATATCTTGGCAAATAAAAAAGTTTTTCATATAAGGACTTAATTTCGATCGTTACTTTGTATTATATGCTATAGTGGTCCGCTATTGGCCGTTCCAACAAATGAGCTGTTTCTTTGGGAGAAAAGAATGTACACAATATTGCAGATTGATATCTCAAAAACTGGAAGATTATATTCATATTAATTTTTATTAACGATCCACAACTCTATATTCAAAATTCATATGATCATTGTGGAACGACGAAATTACAAAAAATTAAAAAAATTTTTTTGGAATAACTGCGATGCAGTTGTATGATATGTATGTAAATATATTGACAATTATCTAAATAATTAGCTGCAAGCACTTTGTGTTGGCTAAACGCCTGAAATGTGGCAACAAATGCATTGAATTGATGAAATAACACAAAAATATGTTTGTTTGTCAACTTTGCACTTACTTTCAGCATATCTTTTACTTTTGTGCCATTTTTTTTTTTGAGGTTTACAGCAGAAATACTGGCTAAGTGCCCAAAACTGGTGGATTCAATATAAACTCTTCCTCTTCCACATTTTTAAACTATTTTTTTTTTTTGTTTTTTTTTTTTTTGAGTACAAACACTTAAACTTGAGTTTGATATTGCATTGAGAAACTATTGCCAACCATCTTTAAACTATGCTAAATTTAAGCAACAGCTAATGATCAAAAAATGTGAAGACCAAAAGTGCAGGTTTCTTATAAAAATATTCGTAGTAAGTTTTTCCAATAGACAGCACTTCAAAGTTGTAGAAACTTCTTGCATATTTCACAACCACCGCAGCTCTGTCGCGAGACAATTTCGCAATTCCAAGAAATACTGCATAACGAGATCGCCACTGAAGGGAGCGTTATTGCAGCGCAGCACGATTTTTTCTAACCGCAAATATTTCACCATTAATCGAGCAATCTCCGTGCGATTTGTCACGCCTCCGGAGATTCGCTGTTGCCGAGTCAATACTCCTTGGATACTCAAGCTTTCATACATACATACATATATTGTATATGTATCCACATATGCATTTATTTTCTTCTATGTGCACTTTTGTATGACTTGCATGGAATGGGTTGGCACACGTGTTGCGTTTCGCTGCTTCCATTTGCAGCAATCGTATGCGCCGCTATTAGTCACATGTGCTAGCGATTCTGCGCCGAAGTTGACAACAGCAAACTTCAAGGTTTCCTACCAACACACGCACACGCACATGCTGCTGCTTACTCATCGCCCAAGGTGCTAGCTTACTCATTAACCTTTCCGAACTTAGAACACCAATTAAACAAATACATTTGTACATATTTACTAACTAGCGCATGTAAATAGAAGAAATTCGCAAATATTCCGGCGACTGGACAAATAGAAATATGCGTTGCTCAACGCACGCAGCTGATCAAATATAATGTGTGTATATAGTAGAGTACATATGTTTGTATATATGTATGTATGTAGCTGTTGTGTAAGAATCTACATATTACAATTTAAGCAAGTGATTAGTAAGGTTCTCATATTATGGCAAGCATCGGAGCGCTGGTATCCTCTAATTGTTAGTTAATGCTCACTAAACCGTAGTGTTTTTTGGAGAGGATTTATCAAATGTGTTAATACTGTGCTAGTATTGTGAAATTGAAGGAACACCTGTTTCTATTCACAAACGCACGTATCTTCATGGATTATTCATACATACATATATGTATGTATACATATATGTATATACATATGTAAATATACTTCTATATTTTATTGCTGATGCACGAATTGTACCATAATGCATTTGATAAGATATCGGCTAATCTATATGGTAACTATTAACAAAGAAGTTAACTTAAGACGCAAATTTCCGCTGATTTCATCAAAATTCGAAATGCATTTGAACTGAAAATAGTTAGATTACAACAGCTTGTGAAAATGCAATGGAAAGTTTTAAATTCGTGGCAGAATGAAACAGAAGAAAAGTGTCTTTTGCAAAGGAAAATATGAAAGTATAATTTTTATTTTTATACGAAGACACATATCGTCAGCTAAAATGATAAAATAGAACCACTCATAAAATTTGAGTTTTGGTTATAAAATGGTTATAAAATGGTTATACACTGGTTATGTATTGGTTATACTATATTGTTTATATCTAACAGCGGAAGCTGGCAATTTAAGCTACACATGAAATATGATGTAGTGAGTCGAAAGCAATAAAAAAATCAATTTAGATTTTTTCATGATACGCTGTTTTGCATTTTAGGTGACGTTATGTGCTACTCTGAGCAAAAATAGTAAGACTTTGTTCCTAATTTAAATATTTCTCAATTTAATCTTCGAACTCTATGTCGTCACTCTCAAAGTAATCCTCTGTGGCACCAATACACTTGTGCCAACGCTTTTTCCAATCCTCGAAAGAGTTGTTGAAGTCAATTTCCGTACCAACCTTCAATGCGCGTTGCGATTCACGTTTGATGGCTTTAATTTACTCAAAACGGTCTCCTCGGAGAGGTCGTTTGAATTTGCTGAATAGTCAGAAGTCACACGGTGCTAACTCAGGCGTGTAAAGCTGCCGCTGTTTGTTTGAAAAATTGAGTAATTTTTGGAACCAATCGTACTTTTGCTTTTCTTAGGTCCTAATGATCTTTCAAAATGGTTTTCTCTTATCCTTCCATTATTGACATATATAACTATTCTAAATAACACAAAGAAACCTTTGGTATGTCAGTAATATTCGCTTCCGGCAATAGTCTCGGATTTATCGGAGTAGACAAGCGACCTCACATAACCTCACAAAAGATGGTTCAGCGGTAATAAATCGCACGATTTTGAAGACCACGCTACAGGCCTACTGCCGTAGATAATGCACTCATCGAAAGCTTCTGTCAATAGTTCAGTTTTCCGTTGGCATTAAAGGTTGTTCACATCAATATTCACCAATTTAGGCACGAAAAAGGTCTGTAGCCCATTCCTGGGCAAAAATTGCGGTTGGGGTCAATTGGGTCTTCTTCGATACTCTGTTTCACAGCAGTAATAGTGCTCACTCCCTAACCGAACTATTATTTTCTTGATGAATTTGAACGATTTTTAAATTTTGTTATAAAGTAAGTCTGTCCGTTATGAAATGGCAAACCGAACTGGGTAAAAGAGCAACCTGAAGAGATGCAAAAGCTGTCATTTCATCCAGAAAAAACAACGATTCGGTGTGGTTTGTAGGCCGTTGGAATCATCGGTCCATATTTATTCAAAAATGATGGCGGTGGGACCGTAACCGTCAATGGCGACCATTATAGCGTCATGATAACTGACTATTTGATGCCTGAAATTGAAGATCTTGATCTCAGCGATATTTGGTTTCAACAAGACTGCGCTACTTTCCACACAACATCACAACAGTCAATGGATTTATTTAGAGAACTCTTTGGTGAGCAGATAATTTTACGTTTAAGGTCAGTCGATAGGCTACCAAGATCATTTGATATCACACCGTTGTACTTTTTCCTGTGGATATATGTAAAGTCTAAACTCTATGTGGTTAATCCCGCTTATATTCAGGATTTGGAGCAAAACATCACTCATGTCATCCACCAGTTACCAGTCGAAATGCTCGAAGGAGTCATAGAAAAGCGATAATCTTTAAAAAAACAACTGCCAAAGAATGTTCTTTCGAATGATAGCAAGCATTACCCATTAAATGTGAAGTTTCTGTATTTTTTCTTCAAGAAAGTAGGGAACCTCGAACTGAATACCCAGTCAGTATTCCTACAGTCATTTTAGAGATCAAATTTGAATATTTTGACTACTTCTTTTCCATAAAAACTCAACTTCATAGCGTGTGAAATTTTCACAGAACACATTCAGTAAGTTTCCCAAAGGAAAAGTTAAGATATTTCCATGTAATTCCCTCAAGAAACCGCACATTGACACCAGGGATTGTTGTCAAAATAGGGCGTAGCCGACACTCAACCCACTGTCATAAGAACATCGCTTTCTTATTTACATAAATACAGATGTATAGACATCACAGATGTACTATATGTGAATGACCGTCATTTGTCAGCCGAAGCCAGAATTTCCCTACATACCGCTATTACAAGAATCCGCACTTGAGAAGCACACATGTACATAAGTATTATGTATGAATGTCTGTGCCGGCTTCTAGGTAAGTGGGATTTCATGCTTCACAATTTAATGCCGTCACTAATCCGATTAAAATTACCGGTACACGCTGAGGTACCAATTCTTCGCTGGGTAAGCGATCGAAAATTCCAGTAGCAAAATTAACGCGGCGTAGCAAGAAAATGGTCACGTACTTATGGATGTGCAATGGGTCTGCGCGGATGCATTGCCAGACATACGTACATACATATGCACACATGTTCAACGTATGTCACGTAGATTGTAACTATTGTATTGCATACATTTTTACACATACACACATATGTTTGTAGGGAGCTTATATCCAGTCCGCGAACTGTTTTCCATCGCGTAGTTGCGGCAGTTTCCACCTTAGCTTGGAAGTTCTCTTGTGCTGACCAGCCTGTGGAACACATGTTTATTGAGATATACATACATATGTATATACCTAGTATGTCGCCATCGTCCGCTGCTTCGCCTTAAACAATGGCGGTGCCGTATGACATTGCCTGTGGACCACTAATTGATACCAGGCAGGCGCAGCTAAGTCGCGGTGTCCGCTCATCAATTTATACAAAATCTGCATTCATATATGTATGTACATGTATGCGTATATAGTACGTGTGTGTTTTGTGTATATCCTGGCCGTAGAGTGCCTACTGCTGTCCCTTTCTAACGACTGCTGCCTTTTAGGTGCCATATGCATGACCGGCAGTCTGACCTGCTCAGCCGCCTAGCCAAAGTGAAAATGTAAAGTATGTTTGTTGTTGTTGTAAGCCGAAGTAATTAAGCAACAATTAAGCGTAAACAATTGCCGGCTTTGTTTGTTCGTCTAAAATCTATGCAAAATGCCCAAAGTCAATTATGTTGACTCTTTTCGTGGCAACTGGGTATTGGTATAATCGACGGTGGAAGCGCTGACGCCTATAAAACGCATTGTCAAGGCTCTTGAATAGCTATTGTTTTGGTGTTTAGCGGTCGCGCCTTTGAAATTAAACAAGTCCGGCGTTAGGCGAAATGTTTCATGGGAAAAACGCATTTGTCGCGTAGAATGGCGGACATGGAGGACAATAGTGAAAGCGGAAGGCGGACAGACGACGCTTGGCTAAAAACGCCTTCACTTTTGAAGGCAATATAAGTATGTAGGTATTATATACATATAGACTGCATGTATACATACATATACTCAAAGCACAAACTTCATTAGCTGTGGCAGCTCCTCATTAAAAATACTTGACCAGCTGACGTGGTTCTTAGTGACCGCTGATCCTGCCGTCTGCCGAAAATCGCCTTCAAACTGCTAAGACGCGTCGAAAACTACATCCACTCATGCATTATACATGTCCGTATGCCAGCAAGCGAGCGTCTAATACACGTTATTAAGCGAAGCATATTCATTAAGAGAATATTAAATGCTTGGCCATAATCAAATCGCTTAAGCTGTCGGCTGTCTTTCGATTTGATTGTCGCATTTCTCATGAACAGCGTCACTTACGAATGCTTAAGTACATGTCTACTCCCCTGCACCTTACATACATATAGCATATGTAATACGATGGTGATTAAAAGCGACTTATTGAACTAATGAGTTATGTTGAAATGACTGCGTCGAAAAATAATTAGTAATTATGGCAAAAGATGATTAGCTGGTGATTTGGAACTCGTCTGTGTGGTGACTTATGCAAGAACATCGAGGTATTCGTTTAAATTGTGAGAAAACCAGGCGATTGCTGGGGTTTGATAAGCCTAATATACTTACATTACAAGCAATTAAAAATGTATAATAATAATAGTAAGAAAATAAATATATTCATATTTGTTATTTTTAGATTGTAGGTCAAATGATTGATTTCAAACCGCCTTCACTATAATAGCTGTGAAGTATTTAGGAAAGAGTGCTAACTTTCCCACGACAGTCTGGTGGTCGGTCTAAGTGACCGGTACATACACGGATTTTTATACGGCCAAGACTGTCAACTCAAAATTACTTCAGGCATGCTTTCTGCCGCTACAACAATAAAGTATGTACTGTTGATATCCATTGAAGTCTATATAGAGCTCCATATTCACCAATTAGGGCCAAAAATATTCGGTTATCATTGAGCGGTAGCGATTCCCATTGGTGACTCATGGAGTACGTGTGGACCAGTAACGCATATTTTAGTTATTGACGAAGCGCCATTCAGCCAGATATGAGCCTCATTGACGACGATGATTTTTCAATGAAAATCCGGATCATTTTCAAGTTGTTGCTCAGCTCATTACGAACATACGATGATTCTGGTGCTCAAGGGCTTCAGTATTTGCGTCAAATTGATCGTTATCTTTTCGAAAAATTCGCCACAACGACGTCACTGAGCTGCCAAACGCTTGAGATCGACGTGCGAGAGACTGATTTGGGTCTTCCTCAATTGATTCGTTTTTCGGCAGCAATATTCTCGAAACTGCGGCCACTTCTTTTTCTCACTGGTACGGAAGAATTTTGAAGCGTCTTTAAAGTTGATGCTACTGAGTAAATTTTAATATTTTTGACTCGTTGTTGGATCGTATATCTTTCCATGATGAAATGGGAAATCTTACTGAAGAGAAATTTCAAAAGAGCGGGAAAAAATATGGCACGTTTGTGGTCCCTATT
This sequence comes from Bactrocera zonata, assembly GCA_037783105.1. Classification (NCBI taxonomy): domain Eukaryota; kingdom Metazoa; phylum Arthropoda; class Insecta; order Diptera; family Tephritidae; genus Bactrocera; species Bactrocera zonata. The sequence goes on along the minus strand of JBAWJQ010005483.1, from coordinate 144,413 downwards.
GGTTTACTTTGTAGCATCCCTTTTGAAAACCTTGTTATCTTATAATTTGAAGTGAGAATATTTTATTCAAAATTATTAAATTTTTCCGACTTTAAGTCAAAATAAGGTTTACTGCTTAATATTGGAAAAAAAAACAGTTTGCCAGTACAAGAAACATCTGAAAAACCCAAAAATTTGTGTTATTTCAAATTTTTACATAAATTTTGAGGTTATATGAAAAGGCTGTTGATACAAAAGTTGCAAACCTTTTTATTTGCTATGACTTTGTCATATATGTTTTTTATATAGGGCTCGCAGTTTTGTCAGAAAACAAGATAAACCGCTTTTAACACTTAAAATTTTTAACCACGACGCTTTCTTTTCTTACTCCTAACCCCAGAACGCCCGTTAAACTACTTTTCCATCTCAACTACTTTCCTTTCATGTAATTTTATATTTCGTTTCCAAGTTATTATGAAATTCATTCTTCTTACAGTTCTAAAATAACATTTTTAAGAGATGAATCAGCTTCTCTCCCAGCTTCGTCAGATTATTATTCAAATGAGGTCTACTATCAAGGCTATTAGCTTTTAACCCTATTACCGAAAATATAATTATATTTCATGTTATATCTTAGACGATCTCTTGATACCAAATATTCTTTTCAAGATTTCTGAACATCTGAAGCCACTTTACTGACCAAGGTGAGACTACAGACTAGCAATAAAATACTTGATAGAAAAACGTTGAATATGCGGTTAGTTACAGTGGGATCTGTCTTTGAAAACTACGTTTCTTGAGGTTTCTATAAATGATGATAGCAACTAATCCTTTGTACTGTAACAGAGTGATCTGTCTTTGAAAACTACGTTGAGGTTTCCCAAAATATGATACCAAATCCAACCAAAGTTCTACTGGGACGTGCTGTCATTTTTGGAACAAGTAATACTAACCCTTGCATTGTCTCTGAACACACGAATTTAGAAACACACAGAGCTACCTACGTATAACTGTGCTAGACGCTCGAAAGCCGAACTGATAACCTTATCACTAACGTAATCGTACACGCTGACCTTTTGACACTTATTCAGCATAGTCACATAGCCTTTTATACTATATAGAATATTCATATACAAAGGCATCAGCACACAATGCATTGTATGTTTGTATGATGGCACTTTCTTCACAGCATCTTTTCGCTGATAACATTTTTGAGAATTCTATAGGCTTGCCTTGCCCGCCGCTACAACGAGTAATAGGCTCTTATCAGTTAAGAGTTCGATCATCAAACTCAAGGCTTCGGTAAAATAAGGCATACAACATGTTTGAGAGAGATCATACTAATTGATAAGGTGTGGTATTCAAATCCCGTTCGATGGGTTAATTTCGTAGAATGTGCGACAAAAAATGGAAACCCACATAATACGATGTAGCCTGATGGAAATATTGAGTATACTAGAAGGAAAAAAATATGACAAAAAAATAAAATATTTCCCATACCGGGAATCGAACCCGGGCCTTCTGGGTGAAAGCCAGATATCCTAGCCACTAGACCATATGGGATATGATAAATGCAGCGCAATTTTGTCAATATATATTTTCCCAAGGTCATATAAATATACACACCTTTCTAATGCCATATTATAGGCAATCAAAATAATGTGTTTTTGGAAAAATTACTAATTTTCTAAAAAAAAAAAAATAAAAAAAAGTAAAAAGAAAAAAAAAACAATAAAAAAATGAAATAAAAAATAAAATAAATAAATAAAAATAAATGGGATTGTCTACGAAAATGCGTCATAAATACAATTTTAGGTTTTTGAAAGCAAAACACTCTGGAGGTAGGGTACTTTATGAATCAGCATATTACTGACGACACTTTTTTTAACAAAAACGCAATTTCGTGCATTATTTACATATATTTTCATATTTTGTATTAAATCTAAAGTTTTATTATAAATTAGAGCGCTAGTCCGCCCCTGTACAATACTGCTAATGCTCATGATAACAGTGTCAGGACAGTTTAATCGCCGCTTTATGCTAAGCTCAGCTAATATTGCCATAAAATTCACGACATGTGGCAACGCCAAAGCGCGATGTTCGCCTCGCCTGTCTTCAAACGTGTCTGACAACTCGTAGCACGTCTTATCACAATACTTAGTACAGCTTATACGGTCGGAGTGTAAAGATTATCTTTAATAATTATTAAGCGGAAGATGTCCGAACTACAAAACGTATCGTGTCTCGGCGGCGGTGTGCAATTCTGGAAGGATTTCATCAAGATCTATGAGGAATCGCCAGCGCTTTGGGATCCCCGAAGTATGGCTTACAAAAAGCCATATCTCAAGCGTGAAGCCTACACCAAACTACGCGACAAACTGCGCGAAATCGATCAGAATGTACAAATCGACTATGTGAAGCGGCGCATTAACGGACTGAGGTCCTGCTATAGACGCGAACTGCGACGCATACAGGACAGCAAGCGGAAGGGTGATAATTTGTACCGGCCAACGCTGTTCTACTTCAAAGAGATGAATTTTCTCGATGACGTGCTCGACATTGATATAGAACGCGACGAGCGGGAGGGCAAAGTAAATGAATGAGTTGGCTGATTGACAGCGCTTTTATTTCAATTGATTGTTTTTTTTATGCTTTTGTAGATTGAAAGACGCGGTCGTAAGCCGAACTCAAGCAATAAGCTTACGAAGAAGCGCGCGCCACCGGATTCGACGCAAAGCTCGAGCACTGATGAAGATAGCGAAAAGTCTTTAGCAGCCACAACGTCAAAGTCGCCAGCAACGTCACAAACACAACAGCAACAACAAGCCGTCGCTACTACAAGCACACAGCAGTTTAACGTTTTGCCGCTGCAAAGCACAAGCGCCGCTGCTGGCGTTGCCAACACACAAGCGCTGACAGCAGGGCTTTCGATTGAAGCACAGACTTTAGGCGCTAGCTGGGTGGCGTTGTATCATCGCTTGGAGCGCGATCAGCAGCTTTATGCCAATAAGGCCATAATGGAGGTTTTGTATCAGGGCGCGTTGGGCCGTCTGCACGCGGACTCCTACAAATCGCTGGAGCGTGATATGAGCCACAATTTTCTGGATGATAATCGTATTATGGACGCGATTAACGAGGAATTGGCCACCGATTTTATAACGAAAGCGGATGTGGAGGGTTTCTATTGAGAATTATTTTTATTATTTTTATTTTATGGTTAATTTTTGATACAAAGGGGTTTTTATAAGTAAGGAAAAATGTAACATAAGCAAATTTATGTTAATAAATTTATTATTTAAATAAATATATATATATATATATTTTTATTTAATGCTATGGAAATCATAAAATCTTCTTACTCTTAACTGTTTTTTTTTTAATTTTGCTAATTTTTAGGAGTATTGAACAAAAAAAAAAATATTTTGAACGATTAGTTTGTATGGAGAGTATATGCTAGAGTGACTCGATCTGAATAATTTTTTCTGAGATTACTTGGCTGCTTTGGACAATAACTCATGCCGAATTTCAAGAAGATATCTCATCAAATGAAAAAGTTGCCCATACAAGAGCTTAATTTTGAGCGTTCAATTTGTATGGCAGCTATATGATATAGTGGTTCGATCAAAAAAATTTCTTCTAGTCTTGCAGCATTGTCTTCGTCAAAAGTCCATGCTAAATTTCAAAAAGATATCTCGTAAAATAAAGAAGTTTCCCATACAAGAGCTTAATTTTGAACGTTCCGTTTGTATGGCAGCTATATGATATAGTAGTCCGATATCCTCGGTTTCGACAAGTGATCGGTTTTTTGAGTAGAAAAGAATGTGAGCAAATTTTCAGATCAATATCTCAAACAATGGGGGACTAGTTCGCGTATATATGTGTTTATTTTACGTCGGAGACCCCGACGTATCCTTCTGATATTACAAACATCGTGGCTAAATTAATACACCCTGTTGAAGCTTTAGAAATAAGTAAATAAATTATCTTGATTTTCTCCGATTATATTTATGTCCTGCTATCATCTTAAATCGCCCGCATTTTTGTTGTTCGTTCATTAATGTATAAGTGCATAAGTTTATTTTTAACACGAGTCTCTACACACAAGTGCATATGCATATGTACTTATGTAAATATACATACTTATACAAATATATAGGGGTATGAGCCTATTTATTTTTGGCACCTAGCTTAGCTCAGCTGCAACAAGGACGCACAGCTGTACACAGCAACACACATTCCTACCTTTTTCCGGCAACACAGTCAGCTGTTTTTCTCCCACAGTTGTTATCAGCCGGTGTCCTTACAACTAACGGTGTCTGTGCTTAGCGCTTGCGCGCTATTTTGTGGATACATCTGAGCAGCTCTCGCGCTGTATTTACCGGGTATCCTGTATATACATATGTAAATATGTTTGTGCTTTTATGCTTAACAGCTGTGTGCTGTAGACCAGGAGTGGAGCTAGCGAGTGCAATTGATTTTTCAATACTTTCTCAAATGCTGTACAATTTGTACATCTAAATTTTAAGTGTGTTAAGCACTTTTTAACAAATTTAATTTCTTTTTAATTTTTTATTGTTCCACATTTATTTGGCACAGCTAAGCCGATATAGATTTTTCTTTTTTATAGTAGAAGAAAGCATCGAAAGCCGGATTGCGGCACTTTAATCCGCTAAACCTAACCTATTCCCAACACATATCTCTCCCACGGGATTACTGGACAAAATATTACTTCAAGGGATAAAATCTTGGTTTAGATATATAGCAGCTTCGCAGTTTAGGGAACTAGATGAAGTACTAAAATAAGATATCAAGTCCCTCTTACAATTTGCAAAAGGCCTTGAGGACCTGTATAATGGATACTTCAGCTCAAATTAAACTGTACCTCCATCTGGCATTGCTAAAAACCATTAGATCTATGTGTGGCGTGACAGACAGAATGTTCAGAGCTAACATGGAAAGAAACATTAAATATATAATATGCGGATGGATCGAAAATGGTGGACGGAGTAGGTGCGGGATGCCCAGAGTTAAGCATAAGGCAGCCTTTTAGGTGGCCAAACCCAGAATGCTGTATATTTCAAGCATAAGTCTTTGTCATTCGGAAAGCCACGGAGCTAATCTCTAAAACATCAACAGGAAACTGTTAAGTTCTACAGGTAAACAGCAATCGAGGTTCTAACCTCATTTCATATAACGATTAGAAGTGTCTTAGAAAGCAGGACAGCAGAGGAGAGTGTCGCCAAAAGCACGTGGACTTCACTCTTACCAGTTGGTAGGTCACAAAGGCATTGAGGATATTGAGGTAGTGGACGAGATTGCCAAGAGAGGTATGCGACTCTCACTCGAGATCCACATTGATAAACCCATGCATTGTCTATAGGACGAACTGAACAAGGCAAGAAAGATTACTGATAAAAATATGCAACGAGATGCCTGGGTGCAAAACTGCAAAAGTCATGTCTAAAACGATAAATCAGATATATACTAAGTTTCTGCTGACACTCGATGGACTTGTCACAGTACGGTGGCGACACAAGCCTGCAGAATGGGACTGACAGATCAAGAAGACTGCAGAGAAAGTGTCAAGAGCAGGGCACCAAGGAAACAACGGATCATATTTTGTACACTTGTCCCGGATTGGCACTTGAAAAGTTTTAGTTAGTGAAGCTGCTGAAATTTGCATTTAGCGCTGACATCCTAAAGGATGGTTACTATTTATGGGCTACGTAACGCTCCTACATCTGGCACCGCTAGGGACCACACCTGGCCAGATGGCAAGAGAGCTCGACATCTCTCGCGAATCCGTTCGAATGATTTTGGTAGATATTTTGGATATGAAAGGCGTCCTTGCTCGACTCGTTCCGATAAAACTCAATTTTTTTCGCATCGAGCTACCATTGTGGCCGAATTTAAGGCTAAAAACGCAATGAATACCAGCCATCAACCACCGTATTCACCAGATTTGGCTCCGAGCGATTTTTTCTTGTTCCCAAACTGAAATTGCTGCTCCGTGAAACCAGATCAGTCGATTGAAGAGATAAAACAAAATTCGCTGAAAGAGCTGAGGACCATGCCAAAAAGTGCTTATGAAAATGTTTCGAGCACTGGAAAAATCGTTGGCATAAGTATAAGGATCACTTTAAAGGCAAGCAAATAAATATTGATGAAAAATTAAATATTTATTTACAAATTTTTTATAGTATAACTTCCTTTGCCTTTAAATAATTTATTGGTGCTGTGCTAATAAGTTTTGTTAGCAAAGAAAAAAATAATAAAAAAATACAAAAGCTGAAGGATATCCGTTTTATAGTAATAAAAATGTACTTTATTGTGCATTACATTTTCGTATTTTTTTCTTTGTATGAAAATCGCCTTTCATAATTTTATTTTACATCATTAAAAGCAATGCTTTCCTGTTGGCCCAAATTCATTGGCATTCGCGCTTGCAACTCACACTGTTTCCACATTAACACAAAGAGTAAATAAGTAAATAAATTTGTATGTTGTGAAGAAATTCGTTTGGTATTTGTATAAACAACAACATAGTGTTGCTATAAATGTGCCAAAGACCTTCAAGTACGCATGTTTGTACTACCGTAAGCTATACAAATATGGCAAATATTAACACTATATCTTTAATCAACGCATATGGAAGGTGGATATGGGCTCATTATTTACTAATTTATATATGTGTGCTTGTATTTATATGCATGTATGCATGTGTATGTATGTGTGTATGTACGTATGTATGCATGTATGTATGTTTAAGTATAAATGTTTGTCTATTTCATAAGCAGCCGCCCGCCAAACAATGCTTACATCCGTTCGACCAGCTATTCATCCTGTCTGCCGGTCTGCCCGCGTCACTTGTTTGGTTAGCTTTCGCCATTATCGCCGGCTTTAGTGCGATAATTAAATCTGCATACAGCCAAATGTAGGGTCGTATCCATGAAAATGCCTCCTTGAATTTCGCATATGGCCCACGAAGCACAGACATACATACACACTATATATACATATCCATATAAATATATACATATACATATATGTATGTATATGAGTTTACATTCTAATGCTGTGTACTGAAACGCACGCACTTGACGCCAGCGTATGCTGTAAAGCGCTGACCGGCCGCCCATATAGAAAAGCTAAGCGCGCTGCGCTCTGCTCGCCAGCGAGTGATCACAAAGTTAGCGATTAAATATTGCGAAGCAGCCGCATTTCAGCAGCACGTTTGCGAAACACATGCATACAGTGCCTACACTCCACACAGCGCTTTCGTATGTAAACGCCTGCTACAATATAGTTCCAGACAGTAATCAAATAAAATAGTTCACACATTCGTTTGTGTTCGTTTTTTTCACACTTTGCTTTATTTTGAATATTTTTTATCACTTCATTTATTTTAATTTCATCTCAAACAACTATACCATGTGCGCTGGCCACTATCAGCAGCAGCCCCATGTGGAGCGTTCGCTTCAACGAGCGCTAAACAATATTTCGCATACAAGTGATTGGACCCCTCACCACCACCCGCCAGCTCCACTCAGCACTTTTTATATTTTGCTTGTATGAATGTATGTATATAGATATGTATGTAAAGCGCAGATTGACGCCGTCTGTCTGTCATACGGCTATGCTATGAGTACCCATTCGTCTGCTGATAAGCTCCCCACACATGCATGTATTTGCCAGCATAAATTTATTGTATGTGTGTGTGTACGGACATATTTGCAATTACTTTAGTATGTGTATGTGTTGCATACCAATTGTTGTTGCATACAGCAGTATTTAAATAAATATATTTCTGTATACAGTTGGCTGAATGGCCTTTGGCGCGCCGTGGAGGGGCGCAGCTGTAGCGAGTGCGACGGCAAAGTTGGCCTACATGGCGACACTGGGCGGGTGTAGTCGGTGGCACAGAAGTAGTAGTTGGTTCACTTGTTTATGGCGTGGTTGGTTATACTGTCTCCCCAGTTGCTTTTCATTAATCAATTAGCGCATATTGGCGACAATCTGGTGGACTAAGCGGCAGCTAACTGGCATTGTGGTTGATTTCACTAGATCTTTTTACGCTTTGGAGTTAGAATAACGCACTCGAAAGCTTATAAGATAGGCAAAAGAACATGGTATGGAGTCTATCAGGCTGTCGCTTTAACTTTGACAGGCTCAATTTGGTGTAGAGGTTTTAAATAGAAACACATATGAACATGCATATGTATGTATATGTATATAAATTAAAATAAGGCAAATTGATCCAAGTGAACTCTAAATACCCTGCCAACCATCAAAAGAAGTATGTCACCTTTCTCTTTTATAAGATACTTTCATGAACTCAAAATGTTTTGCTTTTGCGGTTGTGTGTGCATATATTATTTGATACCTGTAATCGGTTAAGTCACCAGTTAAATAACCGGTTAATTATCCAATAGTACTACGCTAGAATTCTAAGGAAAAAATATTACGGAGTCTCTGAGGCTGTCGCTTTATCTTGACAGCTTTGCAGGCTCATTTTGGGGTAGAGATTTTAAATGTAAACACAAACGTACATATTTTTAAAATGAAATAAGATTCAAGTGAACAATTTATCGGATATAAATACTATAAATTCGGAGCTAGCCATCAGAAGAAGCATATCAGCTTACTCTTTCATAACTTATTTTCTTGTACTCTAAATTTCTGCTTTTAATTATTTATTCACGGTGTGAGATATTATTCGATACCCGAAATCGGTTAAATCTCCTGTTAAATCACCGGTTAATTACCCAACAGCGCTACCCCGGAATTTTCTTATCTAGGGATCGTTCATCCCTTACTAACACAAAGGTCTTCGTGTTATTCTTTGAGTTTATTGGTGTTTCGGTAGCTATGACTTGTTAGATGTGTTTTAAGTAACTTCCGACCAACTAATTGAATTTATGCGAGATTTTGGTCTTTCGTTCCATCACTTGTCATATATGTTTTAAGTATCTTCCGTACAACTGGGCGAATTTATGAGAAGCTTTCTTAGAAAAGTTATAAATGGCTTCCTCGTCGAAACGCTGGGAGATAAATCGGAGATTTGGTCATTGCCAACTGAACGCTGACAGCTACTAGAACATTTTTGAAGTTGGTCAGTCACTTAAATGGAAACCAGATTTTACACAGCGTACCGCACTAAACCACAGTAGTACGACAAACTTTAGGAAAATGGACAATGAACTGAATTTTCTTAACAAGGTCTATGGTATACACGGAATTCTCTTGGTTTTTGGGATATCGATATGAAATTTTGCACAGACGCTTTAATGGCCAAGAACTTGCTTATGTATCGAGACCGCGGATATCAGACCACTATAATATACAGCTGCCGAACAAACTGAACGATCGAAATCGAATCCTTGTATGAAAAAGTTTTTTATTTGACAAGATATTTTGACGAAATTTGGCTTGGGTTATTTACTAAAGCAACGGTATAATCCCTGAAGAAATTTTTAGATCGGACTACTATAGCATATAGCTATCATACAAACCAATATAACAAAATCAAGTCCCTGTATAGAAAACTTTTGTAGTTTACGAGATATCTCCACGAAATTTGGCACAAACTATTATGTATCAAAACAGTACAATCTCCGAAGAAATTGTGCAGATCGGACTACCAAAGCACATAGCTCCCATACAAACTGACCGATCAACAGCAAGATATAAGAACTTTTTAAACCCTTCTCTGCTATAAAAACGCAGCCTTTATAGTTTTTTCCTGTTTTCCTATCTCAATACTCCACTGATCTTAATTTAATTATTTTTACATAAAAATAAGCTGCATATACTCCATAAAATGGCTGGTCCAGCACATACAGCGGCAATCATATAAGTAACTGCAGTAATGTTCTCTTGGATCTCTGGGAGCTTCTTCCTCTCACGCTTCCGCATTGATTCAAATATTATTATTATTTTTAACAGCTTTTCGGACTGCCTGACCACACTCAATACACTCAGGGCAGTCGATACTAGCGCTACCATATTGACAGAAGCTTGAGACTTGCTGCTTGTTTTTGCTACAGCATTGCGCCCTCCTTTTCAATTACTCTTACTCCAATTTAAGTAAATAAGTAATTCTATTTTTGTCTTCCACAAAATTAAACTTTCGAGCAAAGCGGTCACAACTGCTGGACGGTTTAATTAAATGTGCACAACAACAAGCAGCGTGGAGCGAACAAAAAATTGCAAAAACAAAAGCTGAAAATATTGGAAAATTGCGAAACACAGCGTAGAGCAATGAGCGCAAAAATACAAAAATATTAACGAACAGTTGCGAAAAATCGCAAATTGCGCGCAGAAAAAGCAGCAAAAGCAGAAGAAACGCCACTTAAAAGCACGTTTTAAAATTGTCACATCAATTTGGCTCCAAGTGCGTCTGCATGTGGCAGGCAAAAGTGCACACACACTTATGCACAACAGTATGCATGTTTGTATGTATGTGTGTATGCGAGTTAGTGTGCTTACCGAACTGTGAGTGCTGTCAATTAGAAATGAACGTTAATTTATTAAATCAACAGACAATTGTTCTCGTTATTTGCAGTCAGTGCTTGCGCTGATATACATACATACATGTATGTTTGTATGTATGCATATGTGTATGAGTTTGAATTACTTGCAATTATACTGGTTTTTATAATAATTTCTGTGACAAAGGTACTTTTTGTGAAGAAAAAAAATTTTTACTTTCGAATAAAAATTAAAACAATTAAAAAAAATATATATTTAAAAAAAATTCTAGAATATTAAATAACTTCTAAAATAATACAAACTTTTTGTAAAAAAATATATTTAAGATAGATATTATATAGTATTAAAAAAATATTAAGAAAAAATTTTGAATTTGGATATTTTGAAAATAACATTTTTTTTTAATTACTTTTTGTGAGCAAAAATGCTAATATTAATTCAAAACTAAATTTAAAAAAATTTTAATATTAAAAAAAAAATTGAAATTAAAAAAAAGTATTTTAAAAAATGTTTGGATCTTGGGAGGTGCAATTTATTATTTACTGAATTACTTAAAAATATAGTATTAACTTAAAAAAACAATATTAACTTTTTGTAAACAAAAAAATTAAATATAATTATTATATAATATTAAAAATAAATAAATATTGAGAAAAAAATTTTGAATTTTGGAAAATAATATTTTTTATATATAAAGTTACGTTTTGTGAACAAAAAAGTTAATATTAATTTAATATAAAAGTAAAAAGAAGAATTTTTTAAATAAATTAAGAAATTTTGAATTTTGGAAATATTTTTTATAATAAAGTTACTTTTTGTGAGCAAAAAAAGTTAATAATAATTCAAAATAAAATTATAAAAAAATTTTCATGTTTAAAAAAAAATTAAATTAAAAAAAAATTTAAATAAAAAAAATTGTAATTAAAGAAAATTTAATAATTTGAAAGTTATTTAAAATTTTTTTGGAATTTGAGGAGTGCAATTTTATTGAAAATATTCATAAATATTGAAAATAACTTAATTAACTTCTTAAACAATATTAGCTTCTTGTAAAAAAAAATATTAAAAAAAAATTTTGAATTTTGGAAAATAATATTTTTTATAATAAAATTAGTTTTTGTAACTAATAAAATTATATCAATTTGATATAAAATTAAAATGAAAAAAAATTTAAATTTTTTATGAAAAATATTTTGATTTGAAGAAACATTTAATATAAAATAAAAATAATTTAATTTTGAATTTTGGAAAATGCAATTCATAATTTACTTTATACAACTATTATATGTATGTATTTTTCAATATTTTTTATAGCTTGCCATCTCCAAACTGAGTACTTGCTGCTATAGATTCATTAAAGCATTTTCCAATTGGCTCCAATTCACACTCATACACACACACACATACAAGCATACAATTACAAATGTGTGTTTCTTTTTTTTGCCATAAAACTTTAGTCGCTAATAAGTGTCCAACCAGTGTTACCAGTATAAACTGGACTTTATAGTTTTTAGTGCGGAGGCTATCGCTGAGTGCCCGTCTCCGTTGCTGCTGTTGTTTGCTTTTTTTGTTGATTCTTGCGCTGATAGTATGTTTTAAGTAGCTTTCGAGTAGTGTAGTATTGTATTTTATTTATGTTTTCCCTACACACAACCGATTCCGTTTAATTTGCTGCTGCCGCCGCCCTCACGCCGCGCCGCTCGTGTCGTACGTACGCCTGAAGGTTGTGTGTCGTCAAATGACAGCGAGCGCAAAAAAAAAGAAAAAATTAACAAAAAACACAAAAATGTAATTGTAAATAAACAAAGCTTCAAGTGATAAGATTAATGTGCGCGCTGATTGCTAAAAATAGCTCGCGTCAGTTTTTTTTTTTTATTCTAAATGGAGCAACGTCATAAATTTGTTAGTTTAATAATGAAATGCGAGGCAATGAAGTAGAGCGCGGTTCTAAATTTAAGAAATTTATTTTCAAATTTAAATGATTTGTCAAATGGGCACTAAATGACTGTTGTGGAATGTGGCAATGAGACAAACAGAATTGCGGCGCATGTAGCAACAATAACGCTTTGTTTAAAAACAAAAAAAAACTAATAATTTGCAACTTGTGATTTCGATTTGTCAAGGCTTGAAGATATTTATAAATTTCGAAATTTATCATCTCATAATTCTCAATACACTACAAATTAATAAAAAAAAGAGAAAATTGCGAGAGGCAGCGTAAATATTTTAGACGAAATAAGACAAAATTATCGCTTAACGCTGAGCAAATGCTTATTAAAAACAAAATTAAGAAAATAAAGAGATGCACTTCTGTTGCACCGCAGCTATAATACCCCTCACAGGTGCTTTTTCCATAGCAAAAATGTTACTAAAATACATTTTTCTGGATTTTAACAGATTACTTTGTATGACAGCTATATGCTATAGTTGTCCGATCCAAACAATATCTACAGAGAATGAAGAGTGGCTTCATTTAATAATCCATAGCAAATTTGGTGAGGATAACTCGTCAAATAAAAAAGTTGTTCATACAAGAACTTGAGTCCTATCAGTTAGTTTGTATGGCAGCTATATATGCTATAGTAGGCCGATCTAAAAAATTTCTTTAGAGATTGTAAAGCTGATTTAGATAATAATCTTAGTTAAATTTGGTGAAAATATCTGGTAAAATAAAAAAGTTTTTCATACAAGGACTTGATTTTGATCGTTCAGTTTGTATGGCAGCTATATGCTATAGTAGTCCGATCTGAATCATTTCTTCTCAGATTATAAGGCTACTTTAGACAATAACCTATGCCAAATTTTGTGAAGATATTTTTTCAAATAAAAAAGTTTTTCATATAAGCACTTGAGTTCGATCAGTCAGTTTGTATGGCAGCTTTATGCTATAGTGCTTCGATATCGACGATTCCGACAAATGAACAGCTTCTTGGGGAGAAAAGAACATGTTGAATATTCCAGAGCGCTATCTTAAAATCTTCGAGACAAAAATAATGCATTTTGTATAGGGTATAACGAGAGAGTGAGAGTCAGCGACCAACTTATCACTTAACGCTAAACAAATTTTTATTCAGAAAAAAAAATGATAATAATAGTATTCTCGTTTAACAATAACACAAACTTGTTTTGTGATTTGTGCTTTTTGCAATTAGCTGAGCTTAAAGTAAACAAATTTCGGCTATTTTTTTCAATTCCTGGATGGTACATTAATAGTCACGTATGGAACGTGACCATCACAGTGATAAGCGACTGCAAGGCATATGTATAAATGTTTATTTTAAATTATAGTAGTACAATATATTTTAGTATTCCTTGGCTTACTGATAAGAACACAATGAACCTATACAACAAACAGGCAATGCAAACTTGGTTCATACCCCCCCACATGTATGTACATTGGAGTGCATAAAAAAGAAGCGAAGACAGCTTGCATACAAGAGGTGATAAGATGTAGTATGAAGTGCGTATACTACGAATGGTAGAACGATAAAAAGAAGCATAGTAGAGGGAATTAAAGTGACTTATGTATTCTACTATGAAACTTTTCTTCATAATTGGTTTGAAATATGAAATTTTTTCCAAGGGACTTAGAAAGTTATTGGTATATGCAAATATTTTTGAGACTAAAAGTACAAAACCGTAAAATATGTAATCTTCAAACATATTAGTATGTGTATAAACTAATATTGTTTTCGTGAATTTTAATAAGCGGTGAATCGAACAACCAACTGGTATAAATTGGTATATTATATAAATAAACTATTTTAAGCAAATAATGGCAGATGATCATACGTTTATACCATACTCATGTGGTATCCACGTAGTCTCTTAAGTTGTTTTTGCTTACGCATGTACTTAAGAAAAGCGCTGAATCGAACAAGCAACTGGTATAAACTAAATTAACTATTTAAAGCAAATAGGGGCAGACGAATATACGTTTATACCAACCTGATGCGGTACCCACATCGACTCTTAAATGGTTGTTGTCCTCGCCAAGAAAGTGACTTATCCGAATTCCTTTTTTTTTTACTTATGGTGGAGTATTGTATTTATACCAGTTTATCATACGATTTGCTACTTTTCCGAATTTCATGAAATCAAAGACGTTTCCCATTCGTAAATTGCAATTTTTATTAAATATTAAAAAAATTGTTTAAATAAATATTATTATACAAAATATATTATATACATACATACATATGTACCACCTTCAATCGTCACCTTAAATATGTAACGCATCACGTACAACACACGTGTCGTAACAATTAAAAATAATTACAAATACAAATATTAATAATCACAAATATTTTTTTTCGAAGTGTTTCTACGTGTAGCCAAAATGACCTCACAAGCAGTTACATCCTGCAGTTTATAATTAATGCCTATTTGTAGGCTTTTCAATTGCTTATCAATTTGAAATCAACGCTAACATACATACATATGTATGTAAAGCACTTCGATGCATTAAATAACTATTATAAAAATAATTTAAAAAAAAAATAGTTTAACTTCAATAGCACCATAGTATAGTACCCTGCAGTTGCATTTTCATAGCCTGAAAGGGTATACAAAGTGCTTTTACATGATTTTTATCGCGCCGTTTGTATGACAGCTATATGATATAGTAGTCCGATTTGAACAATTTCTAAGAAAATTGTAGGGTTATCTTAACTAATAAATTCTGCCAAATTTCAAGAATATATATAGTCAAATAAGAAAGTTTTTCATACATGGACTTGATTTTGATGGTTCAGTTTGTATGGCAGCTATATGATACAGTAGTCCGATCTGAACAATTTCTACGAAGATTGTAGGGTTGGTTTAGTTAATAGGTTATGCCAAACTTTATGAAGATATCTCTTCAAATAAAACAATTTTCCATATAAGGATATTAGTTGGAGTGGTCAGTTTGTATGGCAGCTATATGATATAGTAGTCCAATCTGAACAATTTCTACGAAGATTGTAGGGTTGGTTTAGTTAATAATTTATGCCAAATTTCGTGACGATATCTCTTCATCTAAAAAAGTTTTCCCTACAAGGACTTGAGTTGGAGTGGTCAGTTTGTATGGCAGCTATATGATATAGTAGCCCGATCTGAACAATTTCTGTGGAGATTGTAAGTTACCATTAGCTTATAATTTGTACCAAATTTCATGAAGATATCTATTCAAACAAAAAAGTTTTCCATAAAAGGACTTGATTTTGATGGTTCAGTTTGTATGACAGCTATATGATATAGTAGTCCGATCTAAACAATTTCTTCGGATATTATAGCCTTATCTCAGAAAATAATTTATGTCAAATTTCGTGAAGATATCTTTTCAAATAAAACAGTTTTCCATATAAGGATATCAGTTGGAGTGGTCACTTTGTAGGGCCGCTATACGCTATAGTTGTCCGATATCAACGATTCCAACAAATAAGCAGCTGCTTGGTGAGAAAAGCATGTGTGCAAGATTACAGATCAATAACTCAAAAACTGTGGATCTAATTTACTTGTATACAGACGCACAGAGGCAAGCCAGACGGGCATTGCTAAATCAACTTAGCGTATTACGCTTAAAGATATCCAACATTTTCTTTTGGCTGTTGCAAACTGCGTGGCAAACTTAATTTACCTTAACATGTTCAGGGTATAAATTAAGTATTTTTATGCATTAAAAAGCTGTTAAGCTGCTAAAAAAGCCAGCATAAATAACTTTAAATGACAAATGTATTTAAGCGTTGTCTTAAGCTCGACAGCTTACTGATCTAATGCACAAAATGCTGATGATCAGCAAGATTCTGGTGTTCTAGAGGCATACATTTTAACGCTTTCAAGTCAATGACGGGCGTAAGGCCTTCAACCTTTCCAGTCAATAATGCTCGTAAGACTCCAGACGTCACCAGCAAAGAGTTGGTGTTCGAAAATATTCGCCAAAACACCCATGACAATGACTAATCTTTAACTAAGTCATAATCTATTTGAGCTTACAGTTTACGTTTCAATGCAAAAATTATCAGTTCTTACTAATTTTCACAACTATAAAAATATTTATTTAATTTAAGATTTCGCGCTTATCACTAGGTAAACAGTTGTCTGGTACACAGGTGCGTGTGTATGTTCACTTTACGGATGCGGCTACGAAGGCACGTAATCCAGCACACCTACACATATAAATAAATATGTATGTATTTAGGTACTTTTTATACAAAAAATAGCTTTAAATAATATAATAACTGAAAAATAATAACAATTAATAATGTTAGCTGGTTTAGAAGCATTACTATATTTTTATTGTTATTTATTTAATTTTTTTTAAGCTTGCGATAACAGTTAATGGCCGTATTTACAATTAAAATAATTAGTATGCATACATATGTACATATGTGTGTATAGCAAGTATGCACGCGTGTGTGTGTGGCGTTTGCGTCTTCTAATCTTGCTTTTGTATAACAAACCGACGTCACTTGTTTACGAAAATTCGCCAAAAAATTCTACACTATCTCAAAATAGTAATTTATTTTTTACTATCGACCGAAATGTCGTCTGATATGAAGGCGGTGGCGAACGCCGGCGTCGTCGATCAGCGCGCGACCACGTTTTGCGAATTAACCAACGCATGTCTGCAGGCATAAAGTCTGGCAATTTGCTGTGCTGCGTCTTATGCTGAGGTACATTTATGTATGTATGTTTGTACATATGTATATACAAATATTTGCATTTAAGTTGACATACATACGAACAAAGAAACGTAAGTATAGTATGTTTGGCACCGTGGGTTTTATCTAATTAATGTGTGTTTGAATGTGCTATTTTGCGATTCGTCAACTATACATTGTGACCAAAATGTACCGGAAATTTTAGTTTAAATTCCTCGAGTAAATGATATTTCAATAAAATGTATATATAGTATTTTGCTAAGTTGGTAGGACTGTGCTTAGCCCACGGTGATTCAGTTTTGTCAAAAACACAAGCCTATGAGGGGTACAAAAGCCTTCAAATATGAGAAATCGTTGAAGACATGCCTCGTGCTGGACGACCTCCAATCTCTTCTATTGTTGAGAATATTAAAAAGTGAAGGATATGGTGTTTAAAAATCGTCAGGCAAGTCTTAGAAAGATAGCAAGAGAGCTCGACATCTCTAACGAGTGCGTTCGAATAATTTTGGTGAATATTTTTTGTATGAAATGCGTTTTTGCTCGACTCGTCCCGAAAAGGTCAATATCTTTCTTAAAGAGTACCGCAAACAGTTCTCTTTGGACATGCTTGGTCGTGCGAATTCCGACCCCACATTCATGGAGCGTATTATAACTGCCGATGAGACATTGGTTTATGAGTTTGATATGCAGACAAGTCAACAGTCATCTAAATGGCGGGTAAAAAACGAGCAGAAACCAAAGATACCACGCCAAAGCCGCTCAAAAATCAAGTTGATGCTCATTGTTTTTTTCGATATTCGTGATTTAAGTGCAACATGAATTTGTGCCGGAGGTACAGACGTTTAATAAGGAGTTAATTTGGCCCTATTGAGGCTTTTGCGTGAGAAGATTAATCAAAAATGACCGGAATTGTGGAAGATCAATTCATGAATTTTACACGATCATAATGCACAAGCGCATTGAGACACCATTGTGACCAAATTTAAAGCCAAAAACTCCAAGAATACCTCAACCACCGTGTCCACCAGTTTTGACTGCGTGTGATTTTTTCTTTGTCCTCAAACTGAAATTGCTGCTCCGTGGAGCCTGTTTGCTGTCGCTCGAAAGGTTAAAACAAAATTTGCTGAACGAGCTGAAGGCCATACCAAAAAGTGCTTTGTGGAATGGAAAAATCGTTGTCATAAGCGTATTACAGCTGTTGAAGCATACTTTGAAGGCGACAAAATAAATATTGATGCATAATTAAATATTTTGCGTTTTATTTACATTTTTCAGGTACTTTTTTGCCAAAATGTGTATGTATGTATGCAAGCATAAATTCCTGCCTCAATATTGTTGATGCGAATGTTTACCACTCGCAAATTTAGGTCACACGTTTTTGAGGAATTCTAATGCGCAATTTAATTTCTTTTAATTGTTTAATATCACAGAAATATTTTTTATTTAAGTAAATTGTTTTCGGCATGTTTTTGTATGTAGTTCCAGTAACATTTCTGAGAACGGACAACGGACCAACGAAATCTTAAGACTTTTGCAATCACAACGATAACCTATTCAAATAGAAATGAAGACAAATTCAATAAAATGTAACACATATTGTGATCTAAAATTGCGGTCTACCATAATTCTAATATTATTGCTTTTTAATGCAAATATTTGCTTGATTTTAGAGATTAAAGTTGGAGGTCTCAAGAAGTTACTAGGTAAGTTATGGGATTTTTACCAGTTATATTTTTGAGTTGGTTGGTTGGTTGAAAAGTGAGGCGCACAGTCGCCGGTCTGTAGGCGGGCGCACATAGACCAACATGAGGTGCATTGTGCCCAAGAGTCTAACCTCAAAAACCAAAATTGCTTGATTCCGCAGATGCCAAGCGGGCTTTTGCTCTAATCTTCTAGTAAACAGCCAAGCGGGCTTCTGCTCTAATCAGCAAGTCCAATATCATACTAATGTGTAGCAAGCGGTAAGTAAGGCTATCTGTAGCACAAATACTAAGTATCATTTCCTTAGGTTATGCAAGCAGGCAATAACTAGACTCATAATAGGTAACTCGGCTAACATCATCGCCGTACCCGATCATGTAGGAATAGAAGGAAATGAAAGGGAAGATGGGGAGTCCCGATTGGGTACAGCGGGATACACAATTTCTCAAAGCTGTCTCAGACCATACAGAAGGTTAGAAATTTTAACCAGAAATCACACGTCACCAAAATCAGGCAAATACGGCGACTGCAGCACGATGTTGGCAGCAAAATTGGCGAAAACTCACGAAGAATAAATGCGAAGAAATTCAGTGAGTGGAACCCTTAGGGCTAAATTGATTTTTTATTGATCTCTTTTCAGACTCCGTGAGCACAATTTTTCTGGAACGGCTGGAACGACCGACCAAACTCATCTAACTCTGGAAGATTATTTCAAACTAAGGTACTATCCAATAAGAAAAAGAGAGAGAGAGCCATTTTTTTGAAGGTGCAGTAGACGGGCATTAAAGAGCGCGAAGAGCTGGCTGAGGAGAGCATCTCTTGAAAATGTACACATAAATATTTAAGGCTACTAAACTCATCCAATCTGGACTGCCTAGTTGTCAAAACGAGTAATCAAACAAAAAGTTGGTTATTATCATCAAAAGCAAGTCGTTTATGGACAAAACGTATGAATTTAAAGGTTTTGGACTCGAAATATATAGGGAGATAATCGGAAATCCTCCCACAATCCATTTCAACATATCCATTGGGAGAAAAAATCATTTTGACGATTTTATTCTCAAAAACTGGCGATTTGGAACACATTTTTATTTTTATAAATTTCTGTGTAAATCCAAATTTAAAATTTTTTTAATAAAAATATGCTCCATGCGATTCTACAAATTTCTGCATTTTTACTTTTTCTGTACGACCAGTAGTTTAGAAGTTATAAGCATTTTTGTATTCGCTTGAATTCGGCAGTTGCTTGCTGCATGCTCCTGGTCGCCTGGTAGAATTCTGGGATTTTGGCACCAAATTGAATGCAATTTTTCTGCAGCGGCGGCGGATGCACTTCAAATTTGCGGGTGGGTATTGCATAAGCAAAGGGGCGAAATTGGGGACACGGATGTGGGCATATATAATGCCCGGAAATGCGGGCAGGTCCTTGACCGGAAGTAGAAATAGCGCCCCACTTCCGGGTCCGAGGTGCCCGTTTCCGGTCCGCAACTTCCGGATTCCGCCGGCTAGGCCGGAAGCGGTACATGCTCCCCCACTTCCGGTCTCAGACATCCGGTTCCGGCGTACGACTTCCGGGCCACCAGCATAACCGGAAATGGGACAACTTCCGTTTCCGGCCGGGGGCATCCGGTTTGACCGCCAGGCCGGAAGTGGGGCCACTTCCGTTTCCGCGTATCCGGTCCAGGACGGATCCGGTGTCTCAGTCGGAAGTTGCCGCATTTCCGCTTCCGGTCAAGGGCCTGTCCCCCATTTCCGGGCATTATATATGCCCACATCCGTGTCCCCAATTTCGCCCCTTTGCTTATGCAATACCCACCCGCAAATTTGAAGCGCATCTGCCGCCGCTGCAGAAAAATTGCATTCAATTTGGTGCCAAAATCCCAGAATTCTACCAGGCGACCAGGAGCATGCAGCAAGCAACCGCCGAATTCAAGCGAATACAAAAATGTGTATAACTTCTAAACTAATGGTCGTACGGAAAAAGTAAAAATGCAGAAATTTGCAGAATCGCATGGAGCATATTTTTATTAAAGAAATTTTAAATTTGGATTTACACAGAAATTTATAAAAATAAAAATGTGTTCCAAATCGCCAGTTTTTGAAAATAAAATCGTCAAAATGATTTTTCTCCCAATTGAGGGTGTTGAAATGGGTTGTGGGAGGATTTCCGATTATCTCGCTATATATTCCGAGTCCAAAACCTTTAAATTCATACGTTTTTTCCATAAACGACTAGTTTTTGACGATAATATCCAACTTTTTGTTTGATAACTCGTTTTGACAACTAGGCAGTCCAGATCTGATGAGTTTAGATGCCTTAAATATTTATGTGTACATTTTCAAAAGATGCTCTCCTCAGCCCGCTCTTCGCGCTCTTTAATGCCTGTCTGCTGCACCTTCAAAAAATGGGTCTCTCTCTTTTTTTCTTATTGGATAGTACCTTAGTTTGAAATAATCTTCCAGAGTTAGATGAGTTTGGTCGGTCGTTCCAGCCGTTCCAGAAAAATTCTGCTCACGGAGTCTGAAAAGAGATCAATGAAAACCAATTTAGCCCTAAAAAAAGTAAAACCGCATCTGGTTCCACTCACACGATTTTTCTCAAAAAACAGTGTCGCTTAACGTTGGCGAAACAAGGGCTTCCGACCACCAGGATGTCATGAAATATATTATTGCTGGCGCTGCGTCTTGGATCTATGCTTACGACCCGTAAACAGACGAACAATCGGCTGATTATCGTGGCACAGATGAGCCGCAGCCGAAAAACCAAGTCAAAGCAGGTCAAAAATCAAGGTTTTGTTGGCGGCTTGCTTCGATTATGGATGGGGGGTGCTCTCCGAATTCCTTACGTCCGGCCGACCTGTAAAGAAGAAATAAAATTTGTGTGTTATGTGTCGTTTGCGTGAAGTTGTACGTAAAAAGATATATATAATCTATTAATATGCTCCAGGACTCAGCTGTAATATACAGACAAGGGTTTCCCATCATGTTTGAAAAATTATTGCGGCTGCGACTGGCTTGAATAGATGCCAACCAAGGCGCCTAATATTCCATTCCAAGGGGTAAATCGTCGCAAGCTTATCTACGTATGTATGTATGTACGTAGACCAGCCACTTTACATATTTTTTTACAAGAAATACTCCAGCGGTGTTCAATCACACGATCTTGAATACCGCGTCACAGGACCACGACGCGAGGTAATGCGCACACCAAAAGTTTCCTTCAATAAACTGATTTTTTCCTACCGAAAGTGTAACCCTTCAATGGTTATTGAGTAAATTAATTTGATAAGGTTTTTTTCCCCTTTCTCACTCTCCCCGTAAAATTTTTAAGTGAGCTTGCAGTATAAAATTTGCCATCATTAAATTTTGAACCATCCAATTTCGCTTGTAATCCAGCTAACTGTACACAAAGTAGGGGACAAAATAGATGGTGTCATGTTCGCTACACGAAACATAAGCAAAATTGCTATATAAACAACATAGCTGACAACAAAATTGCTGGGACAATAACATGCTCGTATTTACAATGTGCACTATGCTGTCATACACATACACACATACACATACAAGTATATTAGATACAACACAGGCCAATGCTTAGCCGAAAAGAGGGAATGAGTGAAAATGTGAACCGAAGGAATTTTTTAGAATTAACTGGGAAAAATGAAATAAAAATATTCACCCACACACACACATTCACACATACAGCAAGTGAGTAACAAGCGCTGGAGAACACAAATACAAATAACAGCAACAAAACTACTGAAGGACAACAACATGTAATAAATACGCCAAACAACATGACTTGACATGTGTAAATCCCTAAGCAACGAACACCAGAGTCAGCAGCAACATATTCACTCACCCACACAGGCGCAGACCAGCAGCAATTGCACGGGTTCACTGCTATATGTGTGTGTGTGTGTCTCATTGCAAGCATCTAAGTAGCTGTTTATGGAAAGGACAATGGGCCACGTCACTTTCTACACAACAGCAGCAGCAGCGGCAGCAACAACGACTACAACAACACACAATACTAAGCCGCTCGACAATAGATCATGATGTGCCGGCAGTTGTGGAGCCCTCGACCGGGAGTGGTGGCAGTTAGTGAGTGGTGCAAATGTGAAAGTGGAGCATCCGAGAGCACAACAGAACGGTCAGTTGCTGTCAAGTCACGGCGATGGCGTAAACAGCACAACACACTGCACTAAAATGTTGTACAAAAACAACAACACGGCGTGTGGCAATAAGGCATCGACTGAACAGATTACCAGCCGGACAATTGCTGGGTAGTGGCAAAACGGCACTTTCCTTGTTTGTGTTTTTTTTTTGATATTTTGCGTTGGTCTATTTGCTTTTTAGTTTTCTTGTTGCTTCACTGGCTTTACTACAAACATACATACACACATATATATAAGTATATACGTGCTGTATAAATGCCCGTTGGCATTGGCTAGCACTCGAACACTTAAAACTTCAGCTTTACAAAGTTGCATGCGCCTTCAGTGTTGCCGGCATTGGTGTCGGCGTCGGCGGATGAGGAACTGAGCAACAAGGAAGTGGCAGTTAGGCGCTGTCTAGCAGACAGACAGCCAGCATAGGATAAGATTACACAAAAATCTGGCCAGCTGGCGGGCTAGGGGTGGCTCGCTGATGGTAGACACAGGCAGTTGAGTTGAATTGTTGGTTGAGCAGAATTACAGTAGAAATTTAAGCAATTGGAAATAGTTTAAAATTAATGTGCATTTAGTTAGGCCTAGCAAAAAGAAAAAAATAAAAAAAAATAAAAGAAAAAAATAAAAGAAAAAAATAAAAAAAAATAAATAAAAAATAGGAAAATGTTGGAGAGAGATAAGTTTATAAATATCAAATAAAAAAGAATAAAGTGGGCAAAAAAATCATAGCATTTCATGAAAATATTTTGTCAAATAGAAAAAATTTCCATTGAAGTACTTGATTTTCAGCGTGGAGTTTGTATGGCAGCTATATGCTATAGTAGTTCGATCTAAATAATTTCTTCAGATATTATACCATTTCTTCGAACAAAAATCTACGCCGAATTTTGTGAAAATATGTTGCTAAATAACAAAGTTTTCCATAGAAGGACTTGATTTTCAGCGTTGAGTTTGTATGGCTGCTATATGCTATAGTGGTCCGATTTGAACATTGTCTTCAGGAATTGTACCATTGCTTCAAGCAATAATCTATATCAAATTTCATAAAGATATCTCGTCAAATAAAACAGCTTCCCATAAGAAAACCTAGTTTTGAAGAAACACTTTGTATGGCAGCTATATCTTGTAGTGGTCCGATTTGAACATTGTCTTCAGGATATACACAGTTGGCTTAAACAACATTCTATGCCGAATTTTGTGACGATATTTTGGCAAACAAAAAAGCTTTTCATACAAGGCCTTGATTTTGAGCGTCCATTTTGTATGACTACTATAAGCTATAGTGGTTCGATATCGGCGGTTCTAACAAATAATTATTTATAACTTCGTGATAAACTAAATATACAATGTTCAAGGTAGAGAAAACACGTTTTAAATTAAAACTATACCCTTTACTTTCCAACATAAACAGAAAAATGGCTTTAATCTAAAAATATAATTCTAAATAGTTTAACTCTTACATCAAATAAGTTCAATATTTCTAAGCTTTTGTTTAGATTTCCGCTATTTTGTTTGCTTTAGCATAACATGCTCACTAAACGCCACTTAAACCATTTTAATGCCAAGTCAATGTGCTCCACTTCACATTGCTCAGCCGCTAGTATCATGCCTCAAATGAATTTCAAATTATTAATAATTCCCTAAGACCACTTGCATTGGCCTCAAGCAGTTGTCAACTTACTCTTGTGAGTGCTATAAATTGTAAACGTAATAAATATAATTAAAACTGTCATGCGGTTGTTACTTCATAAGCAGATGTTACAACAACGTCCATAAATTTGTGTGTAATAAGCAATTTTATACAAGCTCATACATATATACGTATGTGTGTTTATGTGGATATGAGCATGTGTTCGTAGAACAATTTTATAATTTATATAAATTTCTACAAGTGTCGCACTTCAGCACAGTTGTGGAGGGTAAAGTAAATTAGCTGTCAACTGCATTTGTAGCTAAATAATAATAGTGCTTTTTTGCAGCTATAATTGTATAAATGTACATATGTATATGTATAAGTTTGTATTGCATGTAAATATGTATATATGTGACAAGTATTATAGTACTATAAGTAGATGGAAACCAAACCAGATAAAAATATTTGCAAGCAGGCATACAAACGTATACGTAACGAGTGTATTATTTAGTGCGTCGTGGCGTATGAGTGACATTTGCTCGAAGACAAGCTAAAAGAAGTTTGAGGCTTAAAATGAAAAATCAAGTATGAAATTTTGCAACCTCCTTTTCTCCGAACAAAGCTGCTCCTTTTGTAATTGAAACCGCCGATATCGGAACACTATATATAGTATATAGCATATACATATGCAGCTGCCATACGAACTGAACGATCGGAAACCAGTGCTTGCATGGAAACTTTTTTTGTTTTTGCTACATCCACCGCATTTTGTTTACATTTTTTGTGCAGCCTTCAGTTTTTCCGCAAACTGAAAATTTATTACGGTTGCGAAATTAAAAAATAATAAATAACTAGTTTTGAAGAAAAAGTAAAGAGTAGCATTAATTAGTACAATAAAATAAAAAAGCTTAAGTGGGTTTTCAAAGTGGGGATATTTAACGGTTTTTATAATAACATGGAGCCATTATTTATCACGTTTTCTTTACAGAAAAACTCAGCAATATATTAAGAGGCATTTGTGATTGAATTTATATTTTTTTTTATAATTTTTTATACTTTTTTCAACTTTACTATTATTATTATTTTTTTTTCTCTATAAGTTTTCTTATAATATTGTGTTTCACATTTTTTTTCTGTTATTCTCTTTTAGATAATTCATTAAAAGTATGATTTGTAACAAAATATATAAATTTTTTTATTTTTTCGTCATTTGTGTTCGAATTTTTTATAGTATAATATGGAGGTATTATTCATCAAGTTTTATTTATAGAAAAAATAAATAAAAAAAAAAACAATTTATAAAGTGGCATTTGATTGAGTTTATATTTTTTCTTTAATATTTTTTTTACAACTTATTTGATTAACTTTTTTTCTGTAATTTTGTTGTAAACTTACATTTAATTTTTTTCTGTTAATATCGTTTGGTTGTTACAATATATTGAACAGTTCAAAAAAATTTTTTTTAATTTTTTTCGGCATTTGTGGTTGAATTCACATTTATTAATTTTTTTTAATATTTATAAATATTTGCTTTTTTAATAAAAAAAACTTTTATTTTTTACGGTGTATTTTATAATATTTAATTTTATTTATTTTATAATTTTTTTCTTCTATATTTTTTGTGCAGTTAACTTTGATTTGTTGTTATATTGAATATTTCATTAAAAATATGATATAATAAGTTGTTGAATTTATATTTATTTTTTTTATATTTTTCCATTTTATAATTTTTTTAGTAGTTTATATATTTTTTTATAGTTTGTTTTGATACGTTTTTTATAATTTATTTTATAATTTTGTTTACAGAATTTTTTCCAGTTAAATTCGTTTTGCTATTATATTGAGCAATTTATTAAAAATATGATTATGATTTCTATAAATAGGTTTTCGGAATTTTTTTATATGTACAAACAAACAAACTTTATAATTTTCTTATATTTGTTTTCTTTATAATGTTTTTTATATTTATTTTTGTTTTGTGATTTTTTTATATACATATATTTTTTATACATATTTTTTTTTTAATTTTTTATATATATATTTTTTTTAATCTTTTCCTTATACTTTTTTAAATTAAATTACTTTGCCGTTTATTGAACAGTTCATTAAAAATCTGATGCCATTTTGTTTATAATTTTTGGCGAAAAAAATTCGTGTGTAATTGAATATACAATATATTAGTTTTGCCATGCTTTTCTGTTTTTTATTTTTTTAATATTTTTTTTTAATTTTTTAATTATTTTATTTTATTTATTATTTGTTTTTATATAATTTTGTATATATATATATATATATATATATATTTTATTTTATTATACATACATATGTATTTCTTTTTGTAAGTTTTTATATTTTTTTTAATATTTTTTATTATAATATTTTATAATTTTGTTTAAATAAACTTAAATTCTTTTTTAAGTAGTTTATTTATATTTTTTTAATATTTTTTACTTACTTTTTTATTTTTTTAATACATTTTTTTTAATTGTTTGAATCATAACCATAGGTTTATATAAAAGTGTCGTGAGAGATATTTTTTATTTTTTTAATACATTTTATTGCAAATGTTATATTTTTTTTAGCTTTTAATTATTTTTGTCAATTATATTATCTTTTAATATTTTTCATTTTATACATACATATATTTTTTTTAATTTTTATACATATTTTACTTTTTTTGTATATGTGACTGGTCTCGAAGGGGCTTAGTGTCAAAATAAATAAATAAATAAATAAATAAAAAATAAAAAATTGATTTTTGACACCTAGCCTTTTCGTAGACAGTATATTATATATACTTTTTATATTTTTAATTTTTTCTTTATTTTTTTACGCAGTTTTACAGTTTACTTCGATATGCCGTTATGCATATGCATATATCTAGAAGAGTTCATTCAAAATATGATGCATGATTTTTAATTTTTTTTTATAATTATTTTTACCATTTATGGAAGTATGCATGTATGTATATTTTTTATAATTTGCTTCTATAACTAATGTTTATTTCGGAATATTTTCCAGTTGAATTTGTTTTTTTTTCTGTTACATGTATTGAATAGTTCACTTAAAATGTTCTTTTTTTAATATTTTTACGAAATTTTTGAATTAATTTATAACTCTCAGTAAGACAAACAAAATTTAGCTAGCATAAAAGTTCACTATAAAAGCATATCAGTTTCTTTAATTGAAAATCACTTCAATTTAAACAAAAACACCACATATCATATAATAAAACTAAAAACCCACACACGCATATTCGTGTGTTGGTTTCGCGAGTGGCAAAGCGTAAACCCATATATTTCAGCAAACAGCAACAAGCCACTATTTGCTATGCGTATTTACAATATTTTTGATTTATTACTATTTATTTAAGCATTTTGATGTTAAGTGAGTAGCGCTTACGCTCATATGCCACATACAATGGCATTTGTTGTTGCATAAATCGCATTTACACGACAGTAATTCTTTCATTGCTCAGCAATTTTTTCGCATTGGCATTAAGTTGCGCTTACAGATTTACGACACTGTGTACAAATAGCACAAAACAAGCATAAACAAAGCTATGCATGTATTATAGTTGCTGCAACAACACATATGTACATACTATACATCCATGTGTATAAGGAAAAGCGCTACAAAATATTAAGAATTATAGCTAAGCAGCAGCCAAAGATATTTATAATAAAGTAATAAAGTCATTTCTCATAGGGTGTTTACATATTTATTTCTGTTTATGTGTATGTGTGTACGCTTACAGCTTTGAGCATGATGTATTATAAATCTGTAGAAAGATAGATAGTTGCATAATAATAAACGCCTGTCATAAATTCTTAACACTTGATTGACCCATAAAAGGCAGCCAAAGGCAAGGCAATGTTGGCAGCGTACACACACACATATACAATACAACAATACATGAGTTTATGAATATGCGACATGAATTATGGCTGTAGCAAGCAGCCACTAAACATGCAACTAAATAGATTATGAGGCGGTTGTGTGTGAGCGTATTTATAGAGGGATGCATTGGCTCCTTTGTGCTAATGTGACTATGTGCCTGCCAAGCATGTGTGTGCTTATAGCAGATATGTATGTGAAAAGCATATATGTATGTATGCATGTGTAAAATCATACATGTGCATGTGTGTATGTAGAATTGTACTTGTATAGCTGTCAACTTTATTTATTGCTACACTCAAACTACGTTTGTGCTGTGCATACAGCTGTAAGTCAGACCACAAAGCGCGCCAGTGTTTTGCTGTTGTTTTGCATCTATGTACGTATGTACATATGTATAAGTTGCTGCTGCACTATTTTTCCACACATAAACTAACTCGATTATCAACAGCTCAGTGGCTGGGCTGCATGCATTGCTGTCATTGAACATTTGATATGGGCAGCTGGGCATGTGCAGCGCTAGACTCATACACACACACACACATACGAGTAGCGTTGCATTTGCTGAGCGACAAATGAACGCATAATCGCTCAGCTGCACCGACTTGCCACTTTGACTCTAATCAAAGCAAAAGCGCCAGCGCTAGCGCCGAGCAAACTGGCGGGCGATGGGATGCTCTCCGCGCTGGGCAGCGCTGAGTCGTCTGTGGGGGTTAGGCTGCTCATTTGCATGCAAGCGTCTACACGTGCGCCTAGATAGGCGCTAAGCGCACACAAACATACACGAATTAAAAAATAATAATAATTATAAGCAAATTTATACAAAAAAAAGTACCGCAGACATGTAAACAACTAAGCGCGCTCTTGAAATGAACTGCATTGAGTTGATATAGTAGTTTGATTAGCATAATTCAGTAATAATAATCAAATAGGTTTATATACAAATGGCAAGAGAGATTTTGTTTTTAATATTTTTATATTTTTTTTATATTTCTTTTTGTGATTTTTTTTAGATTTTTTTAAATAATTTTATTTATATTTTTTGTAATATTCTTCTATTATTTAATGTTCTTTGCTAAAACTTTTTTATAATTTTTTTAAATAAAGAAGGTTTATATAATAGTGATATGAGAGATTTTGTTTTTAATTTGTTTAAATTTTTTTGTTTTTTTTTTTATAATTATTTTTGAATAATTATTTTTATATTTTTTTCGTAATTATTAATATTTTTAATGTTTTTATTAACATTTTTTATATTTTTTAAGTAAAATAGGTTTACTAAAAATGCATAAGAGATTTTGTATTTATTTTTATTTTTTGTTTATTTTCTTTTGCAAGTTTTTATACTCTTTTAAAATATTTTTTGTTACAATATTTTATATATTTTTCTAATAATTTTTATTACAATTTTTAATAAATTTTTTATCATTTTTTAATTTTTATACATTTTTTAATTTTTATATTTTTTAACATTTCTATATTTTTTTAATATTTTTTATATTAGTTTATATAAATTTTATTTAAATAATATTTTATATATATTGTTTCAATATTTCGATTATTTTAATTATTACATTTTTTAGTTTTAATATATTTTTTATACATTTTTTTAAATTTTTAAATTGTTTATTTTTTTAAATAACTTTTTGTATATATTTTTTATAATTTTTTATATTTTTTTTAACTTTTCATATTTTATGAAAAAATATTTTTAAATCATAACCCTTATCAGTTTAACTCACATACTTCAGTAATAATAATCAAATAGGTTTACATAAAACTGGCATGAGAAATTTTTATATTTTAATTTTTTTAATATATTTTATTACAATTTTTATAATTTTTTTTTTATTTTTATATTCTTTATATTTGTTTTATAAATTTAATACAAATTTTTTAATAATATTTTATATACATTTACATATGAACATGTGTATATTTTTTTCAATATTTCATTAAAAAATTATTTTAATTCTTTACCCATTTTTTAAATATATTTTATTAAATTTTTTATTATATTTTTTTAACTTTTTTTATTTTTTATTTTTTTATATTATTTTTTATATATTTTTGTAAATTTTTTAATTTTTGTCATATATATTTTTTAAATTGTTTGATTGTAATTTTTTGTATTTTTTCTTATACATTTTTAATATATTTTTATAATTTTTTTTTTATTTTTGTATTCTGTTAATATGTTTCTTATAATTTTTTGTATTTTTTAAATATTTTTTTTTATACATTTTTATAATTTCTTACCATATTTTATAAAAAAAAAAAAAATTTTCAAATTATTACCCATCTCACACCACACACATAAGCCACACAGTCTGCCTGTTTGCAAGTGTGTAGCCACAAACACTTTGCCTTTTTTTTAAATACACAATAACTCGCATTCATCAAAGTGGCAGCGCTGGCAGCAACGCTGGCGCTGTTAGTGGCAGTCTGCGCCTAGTGAAACGATAACTGAACCCATTTGAAACAACGCAATTTATTTTTTATACAAGCACATACATAAATATGTAAAATATAAAAAAATTTACGACATAACAAGCAAGCGTGTAGTGAAAAAAATTATAAAAAATATGCAATACAGAAAAAAAATGAAATAATGAAAAAAATTGTAAATAAATATAAATAATTGTAGAAACTGATAACACACTAACTCATACAAACTTACAATTTACATGTAAGCATGTGTACTTAAGCGTTTGTATGTGGCGTTCAAGGCATCTGGCTGTTAAGGCACAAAAGCTTCCACAATCTACACATATTTACGAGTACATTTTGTATATGTATATATGTATGTATATATGTAACTGATTTACATATACATAAATTATACATAGTTAATCGCAATATCCGCTAAAAAATCTGGTTTATTCTAAATATAGATTTAACAGTTTAAGTTAATGAAGTTTAATTATAATATCTGTTTTACACACATATGTACATACTTATGTATGTTCAGATATGTTGTATATTGATATCATAGCATATTGTCGCATAAACTCGAATTTAATGGATGTTTTAATGTTCTTCAAACAACAAGAAAAAAATAAGGAAGTTTCCATGCAACGACTTTATTTTGATTGTACAAATTGTATGTCAGCTATATGTTATAGTGCTTCGATCTGAACAATTTCTTCAGAGATTGTAGCTTTACCTTAAGTAATAATTCATGCTAAATTTCTTGGGAATATCTCTTCAAATTAAAAGGTTTTACATACAAGCCCTTAATTCCGATCGTTAAGTTTGTATGGCAGCTATATGCTATAGTCGGCCGATCTGGAAAATTTCTTCAGAGATTGTAACTTTGTCTTAAGCAATACTGTGGCCCAAATTTCGTGAAGATATACTTTTAAATAAAAAAGTTTTCCCATACAGGACATAATTTTTATCGTTCAGTTTGTATGGCAGCTATGTATGTAAGTATATGCTAAGGTGCTTCGATCTGAATAATTTTCTCAGAGACTGTAATGTTGCCTCAAGTAATGGTTTAAGCCAAATCTTGTGAACATAACTCGTCAAATGAAAGAGTCTTCCGTATAAGGACATTACGTTTGTATGGCTATCTGTTAAGGTGGTCCGATATTAGCGGTTCCAACGATTTGAAAAACTATAAAATTAAAAAATCTTAACTTTTTGTAAACCAAATAAATCGCTAAAAAAAAACTTTTGTTTTAATTGTTTTGTTAATTTTTTCTTTAATTTTTGAAATGGTTTTCTTTAATTTTTGAAATTTTTTCTTTAATTTTTTTAAATTTTCTTTTACTTTTTTCTAATTTTTTCTTTAATTTTTGAAATTTTTTTCTTTAATTTTTTCTTTAATTTTTTACTTTAATTTTTCTTTAATTTTTTTAATTTTTTTTTAATTTTTTTTAACTTTTTTTAAGTTTTTTACCTTTTTTTAATTTTTCCACTTTAACTTCGTCTTCTACCACATAAAACTGTTGCACTGTTCTATTAACTAACTAAAACCACGTGTTATTTGTTAATTTTTGTTTTGTTGTTTATAAAAAGCGTTCATTGTTAATCGCATCAACCAGACATCGCGTCAATATTTGCAATTAACCTTTATCGACACTTACAATACATAAGTTTTTTTTAGCCAGCATTTTTTTAATTATCAAACATTCATACTTATGTCTGAGTGCCGACACGTTTCTCATTGATATACATGTTGATATATGTACAAACATATGTACATATGTATATATTAATTAAGAGCACTTAAGTAGATGTATGCGACATTAATGTAAGTAAATAATTACATTGCATTGTTTGCCTACAATTGCTTAGTGAGGTTATCGCTGGCAAAACCGGTTCACTATCACGAAGTGAAATTTGATGAAGGTAACTTGAAATCGTAATGCAAAACGGTATAGCTACAGTTAGTTATTAATGGTGATATAAAATTTAATAGCACAGATTACTAAATTAATGGATCTATTAATAAAATTCATCTACCTTGAGCTACATTGTAGTTGGGTTGGGTCTATGTGAGAATTATTTGAAGAAGTCTGCATATAAATTGGTTTGTTTATTAGAGGCGAGTGGAATAAAAGTAGTAACCACACAGCAGCAAGATCAACCCAATTTATTGGAGCGATAGAGCACCTTTCAGAGAAAATCACAATCAAGAGTCAGTTTCTGTGGTTATATACAGTTAGTGGGGCGAAAAAAGCAAATTTTCAAGATTTTTTTCTGAGAAAATTTTAAATTTATGGGTCTAAAAATTTTTGCAAATATTATGGTGTCTTTTAGCTCAATTTTAAGACTTAATATTAGTAAAAATATTTATTTGGGAAGGAGCTTTTGCTAATCTCCGGGAGCTCGTCTCAAAGGAAACGATTTGCGGTGACCACTATATCTCTGAACTGAATCCTCTGAAATTAAAAAACCGAAAAATCGATTTTTTGAAAATTCGAACTGTATATAACCACTTCAGCAGCACTTTTAATTCAACTTGTCTCTACTGGTGAATGCTGGTAAAGCCGAAAATCTAAAATCTGCACTATCACCTGCTGGTATGAGTATAAGCCGCTCTTGATAGGCTTGAAATCTGGTAGGAAGTGTATCTTAAAGCAGCAAAATCGTGAAAATAATTTGCATTGGCACATACTACTGGCTTCACACGGTTCATAGGCGCAGCAAACACAAATTAATGTAATCGAAATGTAGGTGTGTGTGTTTAGTACAAAGCTTCACCATCACAAACAAGGAAACTCCAACTACAAACAACGCCAGCGCCTCCCCTGGTCTTTTTGCACAAATACAACCTTTTACTCGCGTAAGTATGTGCGTGTTCCGCTGCGAAAGCTGCAATCAAAAATGCTCAACTTTTGATTGATTAATTGTCTGCCCGCGCTGAAGTTATTACCATATTCTCGAGCTGATAACTTAATCGTCAAAGCAGACTTTGAAATATACATACACATATTAATTTTCGTAAAATTTTGATAAATGTTAATGACTGGCAGCGGCATTAAAAAATAACAGTACGCGGCAATGATTTGATTGATGATTTTGCCGCGCAGCCAGCTATTGGGTATTAGTGGACGCGTGGCGAATTTTCGGTAGCGCTGTAATTACGTTATTTACGAGGCGAATTTGATTAAAATGTATAAATGTTTTAGTAATGCATTTTTTTGCCAATAAAAAGCGAAGCGCTTGCTTTGTTTATAAGTAAGAGCACAGAGCGCGAGACGAAGTTATTGATTTTTCAACTTTTAGAAGCTTTTAAGGGGGTTTGTACTCATGAATTAACAAAAAAACAACAAAAAATACAACAAAATAAAAACAACAACAAAAATTGTTAACTACGGTTGTAAGAAAGTTAAAATACTTTTGAGAAATAAAAAGGTTTCCATACAAGCACTTGTTTTTGATTGGCCAGTTTGTATGGCAGCTATATGCTATAGTAGTCCGATCTGAGCAATTTCTACATATATTATAGTATTACTTTGAAAAATAATTTGTGCAGAATTTTGTGAAGATATCTTGTCACACAAAGAAGTTTTCCATACAAGGACATAATTTTGATCGTCCAGTTTGTATGGCAGCTATATGCTATAGTAATCCGATTTGAACAATTTCCTCATATATTATAGCGCTGGTTTGAAAAATAATTTATGCAGAATTTCGTGAAGATATCTCGTCAAACAAAAAAGTTTTCCATACAAGGACATAATTTTGATCGTCCAGTTTGTATGGCAGCTATATGCTATAGTAATCCGATTTGAACAATTTCCTCATATATTATAGCGCTGGTTTGAAAAATTCTTTATGCCGAGTTTCATCAAGATATCTTGTCAACTAAAAAGTTTTTCGTAGAAGAACTTAATTTTTATCGTCCAGTTTGTATGGCAGCTATATGCTATAGTAGCCTGTTATCGACAATTCCGATAAATAAGAAAATTCTTTGGAGGAAAAGCATGTTTGCAAAATTTCAAAGCGATGTCTCGAAAATTGTGGAAATAGTTCGCTTATATGTATAAAGACAGTCTGACTTGGTCTTCATTAGTATGGTTACCTGTTTGAAGCTAAATTCAGCGTTGTATAAAAAATTTAAACAGCTATACGCAGTCTATTACTTTAGATTGATTGTAACCTTTAAACACTTTTAATTCAAAAAAGTTTCCAAAACAAAAGTGTGAAAAAATCACTAACCTTATCACACGAGTTTGTTATACTGACCCATATAATATTTCTTAAAGGCAAGAAAAAATCGAAACAAAACCAGTAACATAACGGGAATACCCAAATGTGTTACGCATTAACCACATATTATATAACAAACGCATTTGCAAAAAAAAAAAAGTGGGTCATCTGGTCAGATTTTAGAATTATTTTATTTGTTTTTTCGGCACAATTTCAACTTCCTTTAGAGATTTTTGAACACAAAAGCGGTTTGTGCAGCAAAAACAAGCAAAGTTATTTGATACATGGGCGCGAATGCAGGCATGTGACTCCCGTGTGACGCTCCACCGACAGTGTGTGTGGCTGTGTGTTTCTGCGCGCTCGCAGGCAGCTGCGCGTAATGGCAACATAAAACTACACTTAACAATTCCAATAAAAAAATGTGCAGAAAATATTTTTTCAGCATTTGCATTATACAAACCGAACTATTGCATTGCTTTGTGTGCGTGTGAGTGTGCAAAAAAAGCGCTCCGAGTGCGGCATGTGCGCGTCGGCAAGGCCAACCAGGCAACTTTTGCACAAACACATGCGCGCATATCCTTGTCCTTGTCCTTGGGCAAGCAGCGGCGGTAAAAATTTCCATCAGCTGATTGACGCGCCACAGCTGAGTCCCTAACACATACATATACACACGACAAATGGAGAGAAATGTGCTGCAAAGCAATTAATGAAGCATTGCATTAAATTTTTGCCGCTGCTCCTACCAGTTATTGTTACAACAACAAAACCAGTAAAGCGGCATTCAGCAGCGAACGCGGCATGTTGCACATGTCGAAAAGGACCTCATGACATATAAACACAATTTATTTTTATGAGCGCGTGCACTTATTACACATATGGTTTTGTTAGTTGTGTGTATGTATATGAGTTTGTATATTGCTGAATGCGATAAGCATAAAATATTTCCCTATGAAGCTGATATGGTGCGAGCGTTCAGTTTTTAGGCGCAAATGTAGGCTACTTAGGCCGGCACATATGTATGTAAATAACTAACGTTTAAATGGAACATATGTATTAGGACGGATAAAAGAAAAATGTTAGGGTGGGTCAAAATATATTAGGGTGGGTGAAAAACATATCGTTTTGTTTTCTGAAAAAAAAAGATTCTCTAATCTTCATTCAAAAAAATATTAGGGTGGGTTCAAAAAAAAGGTTATGGTGGATGAAAAAAATTTTCGTTTTGTTTTCTGAAAAAAAAAGATTCTCTAATCTTCATTCAAAAAAAAAAAAAAAATATTAGGGTAGGTTCAAAAAAAGGATATGGTGGGTGAAAAAAAAATCGTTTTGTTTTCTGAAAACTACTTTCTCAAATCTTCATTAAAAATATTAGGGTGGGTCAAAAAAATATTAGGGTGGGTGAAAAAATATCGTTTTGTTTTCTGAAAAAAAGATTCTCTAATCTTCATTCAAAAAAAAATATTAGGGTGGGTTCAAAAAAAAGGATATGGTGGGTGAAAAAAAATCGTTTTGTTTTCTGAAAAATAATTTCTCAAATCTTCATTTAAAAAAAAATTAGGGTGGGTAAAAAAATATTAGGGTGGGTTCAAAAAAAGTTCGTTTTGTTCTCTAAAAAATATATTTATTAAATCTACAGCTATTCCTACAAAACTTTGTGTTTTTTTTAATGAGTTAAAAAAATTCATCAAAAAATTTGGCTTAAAATAGTCAAACTTCAATCGCTAAATGGTTTGGTTTACGAAAAATCGTTAGATACTATTTGTATAGCATTCAATTTCCTTTAAAAATTATGAACTGAGATATTTTTTCAAGTACATAGTTGGAAGCGAGATATGATTTTTCCTTTTTGGTAATATAAAAAAATATAAAAAACCGTGACAATTAAAGGCCTATGTTTGGAGAGATTTTCGTATTGCGAACAAAAAAAGCAAAAAAAAAATTTTTTTTTACCCACCCTAATATTTATGTATGACTGCAAACTAAAGCCGCCCATCTATATATTATATGTACATATGTATATGCAACTTATATTTGTGGAATTTAACCACATATATACTATACATACATAAACTTATACTCATTCATACTCGTGGCTGTCGTTAATGTGCCGTGGATTAAGTAATAGCCGTTCGCCGCAAGCGCTACGTCCTTGCAGTAAACTGCCGAAATGCAAACAGCAAAGTACACATGCATGTAATTATGTATGTTCGTATGTATAAAAGCCAATTGTATGCAGCATGTGGCATTTGTTCAATGTCACGTTAGGCGTTCCCACACAAATAACCATATGCATACATTGTATATATAGTATACTTACATATAAACAAACAGCCTTTGGCAATAAAGCGATAAACATAAATTTCTCCAGATGCAAATGCGCCTGCGACTGTGTGATGTGTTGAATGGAATTGGGTTAGAAATGTCGGAAATTTTTGTAACGGCACAAAAGTCACACAACACACGATCCGGTCCGCCCACCCCGCGGACGAGCACAAGCTGTTCAATGTGCCGCACGTACCCCTATTTTTGGCTAAGTGCGACTGAGTGCTCCCACATGCCGTGTGAACAGCTGAAATTTCTTTTCTGGAGCGGAACTAGTCAATACTGACAACTAAATATACAAAACAGCTCACGGTCATACACATACATACATACACTTGATCATATATACATATATTGTATGTATTTATGTTGGTTATTTATGCATGTGCATATGTCAATCTGGCCGTAGGTGCAAAAAACCGGAACTAAATACAACTGGAGTGTTCGGTTTTTGTCGAATTAGCCTGGCATACAAGTGGAAGTGGAAGCGCCTGAACGGATGTCCGGATGTTTTGCGGCAAAGACATGCAAAATAAAAATAGTGGCATGTAGAAAGGAAAAAACATTGTTGTGAACAACCGAAAATTCTGAAATTCCACGAATATCAGACGTGCTTATCGACTGATCGCTGCGCAGGCGGCCTTTTAGTATTTTTGGATTATTTTTTTAAAGCAAAAAAAATTTGTGAACAACCGACTCATCGACTGATCGCTGCACAAGCGACCTTTTGGTACAGTGGGTTGTTTTCGAAAAAGTTCTTTTTAGAAATTTGCCTGGAAAGTATTTAATATATTTTTTGTAAATAAAAAATATTAGGCTTTTACGAGTTTATAAAAAATGTGCTAATATTTTTATGGGGATACAAATAGTGCCAAATAACAACTTTGGGAATGTATTAACTTTAGTTCTGTACAAAACAGATCAAACAGCTTACTCATTTTTGGAGATATCGAACTGAATTTTTCCACACATACTTTGCTTGCCAAGAAGCTGCTCATTAATCAGAAGCGTCAAAATCGTATGACTATAACACGTAGCTGCCGAACAACCTGAACGCTAAAAGTTAGGTGTTTGCATGGAAACTATTTCATTCGACAAGATATTCACGTGAAATTCGTCACAGATAATTCACAAAATAACGGTACAATCTGACAAGAAAATGTTCAAATCAGCTCACTACAGTGGATAGCTGCCATACAAAGCGATTGATAGAAATTAAGTCCTTGTAATTTGTTCATTTGTAGAGATATCCTAACAAAACTCGGCGTGGATTATTGCCCACAGCAGTGTGGCAATCCCCAAAGAAATTGTTCAGATCGGACCACAATATCATACATCTGCCATACAAACTGAGCCACCAAAATTCGGCCCTTGTATGGGAAACTTTTTTATTTGAGAAGATATCAGCACAAAATTTGGCACAGATAATTCACCAAAATAACGATACAATCTGTGAATAAAATGTTGATTTCCAACTAATATAGCATATAGCTGTCATACAACCGGAACGATCAAAATCATGTCCTTGTATAGAAAACTTTTTTATTTAACAATATATCTGCACGAAACTTGGCAAGAATTATTGTCCAAATCAGAGGTATAATCTCCGAAAAAATATTTTAG
Organism: Bactrocera zonata; assembly: GCA_037783105.1. Lineage (NCBI taxonomy): Eukaryota > Metazoa > Arthropoda > Insecta > Diptera > Tephritidae > Bactrocera > Bactrocera zonata. The sequence continues at coordinate 105,288 of JBAWJQ010005483.1, read as the reverse complement.
ATCGGACAACTATAGCATATAGCTGTCATACAACCGGAACGATCAAAATCATGTCCTTGTACAGAAAACTTTTTTATTTGACAAGGTATCTTCATGAAACTTGGCAAGAATTATTTTCCCAAGCAAAGGTATAATCTCCTTAGAAATTGTTGAGATCGGATTACTCTAGAATATAGCTGCCATACAAACTGACTGGTCAAAACACCGATCAAACCAAATTGTAGAGATATTTTGTAATTGTGAAAGATATTGCAGCTTCGGTTTAACTGAATTTAAGTTTTTTTTGTTTCTTTTCTAAAAAAATATTATCAAAAAAATTATAAAATTTCAAAAAAAAAATTATATTAAAATTTTCAAAATTGAAATGTTTTCTAATAAAATATAAAAATAAAACCATTTTCAACATAATACAACGAAAAATTAAAATTAAAAAAAAATTAACCACAAAAAAATCCATTTAGGCCCACCGTACACTTCAACGACTTCCCTACTACGCTAAAGAAATGTGTACTTGTATGTATGCACTTGCGTACACCATTTATCCTGCCGTCAGAAATACTACATATTTCTTCAAACTCTTCATTCTCTTCATTCCAGCCAGCCTTTCGCATGCGATCGTGCTAATCCAGCTGATCCAAGTAATTAGTGTATTAAACAAAGCAAAAAATATGACGATTTGTTTTCGCAATGAACTTTCGAAAAACAATTCAGCCGGCAATGCTTTTCATTCATAATTTCACGTCGAGTTTTTGTTGTTTATTTGCGCACAAAGCAACACAATAATATTCCCCCTTTGCACTTTGGCATACTTCCCTATTCGCCCATAAAAACACTCGCTCATTCATAGCTTGTGGCAAGCAGGAATTTGTATGCCAATAATATGTATGTATGTTTTGTATGTGTATGTATGTTTGTATGTGTGTATTTAAGTAGTTTATGCGCATATTCATTCATTCATAAGTACATGCATGCACACAGGCTGCCTTGCAGGATACACCGCACTGCCGTGTGCTGAAACCCGGCTGTTGCTAGGCGAAATTTCAGTTGGCATTTCGATTTGTTGTTGCTCTTGCTGCTTTTCGCAATGATATTGTGTGCCGCTGCTGCCACAGTCAGAGCATGCAAATAACAACGCAAGCAACAGCAGGCAGTCGCCAGCAAGCAACATTCTACATATGATGGCTGCGGTGGTTGGGGTGAGAGCGAGCACTAAGCACGGCACGGTAAACCGGCAGCCCGACAGGATAATTGCCAAGCTGACGTTGCCAGCCGCAGAGGGATGATGTGCCAGGCCAGCTTGCAGGCTGTTATGCTGATGATGGTGCATGCAGTTTCACCCGAACACAAGGCTGCGCTCATGCTGGTATGCACAACACACACATACACCCATGCATGCACATTTATGCAGCATACTTGTATGGCATATCACACAGAAGGTGCTCGAAATCAATGGAAATGAAATGCAGGCCGAGCTGTGTGTTTCTAGTCGTTGGCAGCGTGCTGTTGCCAACGGCGCTTTTGTGTGCTCAGCGCGCTGGCGAATTGAGTTATTTATAATTCTACACACACACACACACGCAGACGCGCGTTTATACAGTTATAGCTGTTGTTGTTTGGATTTTTGTTTGCATTTGCTTCGATGACGATCATTTCCATGATATTATGCTGATGTTAATTTCCAGGAAGGACGCCACAACAAGGCCACCACCACCACCATCGATGTTGCTGTGCTGTGCTGTGTTGTCAGCTGTCGTTTGCCACAAGCGTCAATAAGTGCCACAACAACAAGAAATATAATCTCAATTCGTTGCAATGTATTAATGTATGCAACTAAACACACACACACACAGAAGCACACTTGTATATGGCATTGCGTTTGCCAAAACAGGAGCCGCTCCAACAGCCACCACACCACTCCTGCCTGGCACAAGCTGTTTTGCCACCATAAAACCAAAAAAAGTACGCAAAATTGTATAATGCTCTTCAACAGACAACAGCTTCATCACATTTGCCATTTCGCATGTCAGCTCTTCAACTGTTTCTGCTTTGCTTGTTCAACTGCTAAGCTGCCATTGCGTTTGCCAGCACAACTCAACTGTGTGGATTCATTATCCTGCTGGTGTCGTGTTTCATAATTCGTTTTCGAATGATTGCTACAGTTCGATTTGTTGCATAATGTTGCGAAAATTTAATTACCAGCTGATGGTTAATTTGGATGCTGCCTGAGGGCATACGCAGTAACGGACACTGCATTTGCTATGCCAGGCTGCAGTGATGTTTGATGTGAACTCTTTTGATGCTTAGTAACAGTATATGTAACTGGACAATACATTACTAAGCATCAAAACAGTTCATCACTGCAGCCTGGCTGTATCCTACCAAAGCGCTAATTATAACAAGAAAAAATATTAACCTCAGTTACAAAATGGGTGGATTGTTTATAGCACAAAAGAAATTTTTTTCTAATTATGGTCGTTCAGTTTGTATGGCAGCTATATGCTATAGTAGTAGTCCAATCGGATAAATTTCTTCGGATTTTCTACCGTTCCTTTGGAGAATATTTTTAGTCAAATTTCGTGTATATATCTCTTCAAATAAAAAAAAATTTTATACAAAGACTTCATTTTGATCGTTCAGTTTATATGACAGCTATACGCTAAAATGGTCCGATATCGGCGGTTGCAACGAATGAAAAGCTTCTCTAGAAGAAACGGATGTGTGCAAAATTTCAGATCGATATCTCAAGAACTGACTAGTTCGCGTATGTGTGGTATTATAACTGGATATTCGGTTTAATGGGGGATATGTGATATAGTTGTTCGATCTGAGCAATTTCGAGAAATAATCAATTAATACTGTATTGTAAGCACCTATGTATTAAATTTTATGCGGATATCCCAAAAACTGACGGAGAAATTTTCGTAATCTCGAAGAATTAAACTTCACCTAAATAATCATTGGCTCGAAACCGTCTCTTTGGCAAAATTGTTCAGCACGATTCGTAGAACATTTCCCGCAAAAGCGATTTTTCTGTTTTTTGGCACCCTGTAAAACGACCCCTTCTAATGTATATATGTATTTATATGGTGATCCCAAAAATCCATTTCTGGAAGGCTACTTAATGATATAATTAAAGGATATTTAAGGATACAATTTATCACATCTCCTTAATTACACCCATTAGCCAAAGAGCTCACAAACGCTTTAAACGATAAAGTGGCATCCGCAACTCTAAAAGATAAAGCCAAAGCAGCTATGGTGAAGGGCTGGAAAAATCGATGGGAAGACAGCCGATGGGTCGCTGGATATTCCGACTAAGCCCCCACACTCAAACTTATCTAAATAGACCACACGGTAAAGTAGATTTTCACTTCACTCAAATTCTCACCGGAGACGGCTGTTTCAAATCACATTTGAAGCGATTCAAAAACGGAGAAAACAACATATGCGATTATTGCGGAGACGAGATCATCTAGAATGTAGAGCACAGGTTTTTCCATTGTACGAAATATGACCTAGAAAGACGTATTTTCAAAAATGTTTTCGGGATAGATCCAATCCCAGAAAACCTAGTGTATCAAATGGTGAAATCACGAGATAAGTGGAAAGCCAGAATAAAGAAATACCAAACAGAACTATAAAACGCAACGGACAAACTAAGGCGCGACACACAAACCGTGACTAGAGCAGATCAAGAAGGGTTTGGTGACAAACACTGTACTAGCGGAAGTTATGAGATAAACCGAGATAGGGTCAAGTAAATGGAGTTTGTTACTGAACCCATTAGGATTATCACGTACGCATGAGTAATACTCAATCATCCCGACGTAATACTTGACGGTGGTACTGGGGGTAACGGTACAAGACAGTTCGGGGCTTAGTTCGGATTAAAGTTCCACACTGACAAAGAGTTCAGGCTTTCGATACTTCCTCCTGGTAAAAAAAACCAAAAGAAAACACATCTCCTTAATTTAAGTAGATATAAATAATGCCCAAATATTCAGTCCCTCTAGAAAATATCTCAAAAATTCAAGTAATTCCTAGAGTACTACCCTTGAACGCCTATACTATACAAAGCTTATTATACACGCCATTTCCAGAACCTACACAGACACAATCACAAATCGATATTCAAGCAAAAAGGTGACAGCGTGTTTCATCGTTATTCAAATAATTTCCAATTTGTACGCTAGGACAATGAAATTCGCACTTTACTTACGAACTTACACACACACGCATACACATAGACATATTTATTGCTTGCTATTCATTGAAGTTTATGTGCCTTCTTCGTACTTTCTACAATTTTCTAGTTAACGAATTCACCAAATTTGCATAATACTTTGTGAAATAGTCGTAACAACAGCAGCAATAACAAAAGCAACAATAAACAGGATGCCAACAAGGTGACAGCGTTTTCAATGACAGGTACAAGGTATACACAGCAATAATGGCTATATGAATGAACGACTGACCGGCCGAACAGCTAAGCGCAGGTCAGTCAGTCATGCCGTCATACATTTGCACAATTCCAACGTCCTTTCTTACTCACACACACACACTACACACTGGCTTGTGAATTCTTAAAGGCATCCCCTGACTTCGACTTTTTATTGCTACTTTACTCCTTGTTATGGCTGTTACTTCACAAGAATTAGCATCACGTAAGCAGCACAGCGCGCTTACCTCATCAACGCAACGCTTAGCTCATCGACAGCGGCGACAGCAGCGCCGTAAATGGTGTCCTCATCCCCGTTGCAGCACTTTAAATCCCATTCGCATTTCATATTTCTGCTCATTCGTACCTTTTGAGCATTTTCTTCAAAATTGCCTGCAGTCAATTGGCATTTGTGTATCCTTTTGTTCTCGTTTGCGCGCTGCCCCGCCTCGCTTTTGTTGCCACAGCACAGCATTGTCTTGCCGTCGAAAATTGCATTTACGTCAAAGTATCAATTTGTGTGTCATTAAAATAATTTGATTTCTTTGTTAGTTGTTTTTTTTTTTTTTTGCTTTGCTGCTGCAGCAATTTCTCTTCGAATTTTCGTAAATGCTCTTCACGAATGTAAATAATACCTTGTTTCCCACTTAAAGCGAGTAGGAGCGTTCGTTACACACGCTCGTTTGGGTTGGCTGCTTGCCCTTGCTCAAGGCTAGCGCGTAATTAGGACTATGTGCAGGGAAGTTGGCAAGATTTGCCCGAAGTATAGCTTAAATAAGTGGCATGACTCGCTTCAATGATACAATTCGCAGTTTTAATGATTGCTTAGTTGCCTTTAATAAATATGTGCATATAAATATGTCTTTATGCTGGGTAGGTTCAAGATGAAAGTGAGTTTATTAAAAGGTTCATGCCGCACGAATGTCACATTATATGAAAGGTTAGAAAACGGCGGATATTTCGAGGCGTTCTTTTGTTCTCGCTTCTGTATTAAACTGTATTTAAATATACGTGTTTATGACTTGAGATCTAATCTGAGGTTTCATACTTTTTTGAAAAAAAAACCCAAACTTCAAATTTAATAAGGAATACTTATTATTAATCGAAAGAAAATTCTTTGGCATTTATTTCCTGAAAATCATCTCGCTCAAATGTTGACTACGGCTACTTCTCAGATGGTTCATCCAGTGAGTCCAATTTTCGATGATGCGACGTGTGAAAAGTCGACGGTTACGTTCTCATCGGCATAATTTTAGGAAAAATATGGACCAATGATTCCACCGGCGCACAAATCATATCGAACCGATGTTTTTTCTCGATGAAATGGCAACTCTTCAATCTCCTCAGGTCGCTCTTCGTCCCAAATGTGGCAATTTTGCTTTTTTATGTTTACATTGAGCCAGGAATGGGCCTCATCCTGAACCAAATTTGGCTCGGATCTTCTTGGAGCTTTTCAATAGCCCATGGAGCGAGGCGGTGTCGCTTGGGAAGGTCGAGTGGCTTCATTTCTTGCACAAGCAGTATTTTGTAAGATTTAAATTTCAGATCTCGACGAAAAATGCGCCAAGTTGTTCCATACGTCAGTCCGAGTTGCTGCGAACACCGATGAATCGACGGTGTGTATCTTCGTTACACTCTCAGCTACGGCTGTTATATTTTCTTCACAGACCACGTCCAGCATGGTCTATTCGATCAAATATTATTCAAGAATGAACGCTGGGTCTCAAGATGGGTGACGGTGTTGCGAATAGTATGCTCAATAGGATGATTATGTTGACTATAAGTCGTTTAGTACCAAAATAATGGTTTGGTTCACTGTGTAGACGGTATTTACCACTTGCAGGTCACAAAAAACTCTCCTCTAAGGAACCATCCTGGGACCCCCTTCACATTACTTCAGGGTGGCGTTCCATATTTCTCGTCTTAAAACGTGCATCTGCGTCCGGGTCAACGTTTTTTAACCGTAGAACGTTTTGTAGGTAATTCTTTACATTCTTTCAGCATGACAGGTACTCGAGACCGCCCCTTCTAGGAAGTGGATGCTTATTTCGAGGCGAAGATTCGTTAGATGTTTCAAGTCTTGTAAGCCGAATCCTTCTTTTCGCCGCTCTTGGTCAGGGGTTGCTTATTGGGTGTCCTCAGGTAATTTAAGATTTTAGGCCATCTATAGTTTGCCAAACTGTAACCCTTGGTGGCCTGAACTCAGACACATCCTTTAACTTTATAATAAAGCTATATTTCTTGGCTCTAATATTATATTATATGTGTTTTATTTCTTTATGACGAGTGAATTGATAAAGCTTTTAAACAATTCGGCAAAAGAGACTATTTTAGCAGTTTTCTGAGGTTCCTCATCGATTGAGAAACCTTTCGGTTGCGGTTTTTATATGGAAACAACCTAAGTCTTATGGTCAGTAGCTTTATCCTATTGGGGTCGGTTCCGATGGCATACACACGAATGTATTGAACAGGGCAAGGCTCTCGTCTCCGTACTATATGAATCGTATCCGTGTATAATAAGGTAAGACATTGCATTGTAGAAGTCTATTTGAAGTTCTTAAATCATACCTTGCGATACAAAAATATTCTGTTGCCACCAGTTCGGTTTAAGTAATCGGAACGGATATAGATTCTTATCCGCCCAAGTACTGTCAACTGGGCACCATGCATCAAAATTACTTCAGGACTGTTTTGTAGAGCTACAATACCAAGAGATAAATTCCGTTCCCACTATAGTCGGTTCTACCTAACCAGAACGGACCCGGATTGTTAACCGGTCAAGGATTGTCAACTCGGCAGAATTTTTCCGCCACAAAAGAAAACATATGTAATTGTCATAACCATGGACCGCATTTCTGATATACTTTTATCATGGCAGAAAACTCTCGATGAAATACCTTGCTTACCTAGATCCGACGCTGGATCACAAGCTAGCGCATATTATAGAATAAATTCCTTAAAAAAAGTTAATCTGTAATGATGTAGTCATATTAATTATCTTAAACAGCTAGCTGTATCACTTTTCAGCGAGCTTTAACGCCGAAGTGAGAAAGGATTTTCGTGGAAACAAATAATAATTCCATTCAGCATTTCGCTTTAAGTGAATATTCCACAAACACGCCTTCAATACACGCAATAAAATCCGATTAAAACTAAGTAAATAACATAAATTATTTCCAAATAATTCCGTTTGCTTAATTTCAGCGAATATCTGCTATGTCCTTGCATTAGCTCTAATGTCAAATGCATGCCTCAGTGCATTTGCTAATTACTTGGCTACCCCCTTCATAACTAAAAGCAAATAAGCGCACAAAACAACAACAACACCCACACATACAATTAAGTATGTTGTACATATCATTGTTTGCTGTTGTTTGTGTAACTAGAACAGCCACTCAACAACAGGAATACGCCATAAATAACAGCTTTTATTTACACAAATTGACAGCAGCCAATTTAATCTTGATGGCCAGTTGGCATACATTGCCGAAGCAAATAACAGCAGGCACAGCAAACGGCTCGCAAGGCTCGTCTGCATGGCAGGATAAATGGGTGAAAGGTTATGTGGAAAACACAAGTAAACAGCAGTGTGCAAAACTCTAAGTAAAGTGTTGCTTATGTGTGTATGTGTGTGTGTGGTGCGTATGCGTGTGCAAATATTTGTTTTGCAGTTTTTGCTGATGCTGTGTCCGGCCAAAGCTGAGGCTGGCGTTGACAAGCAGCGTTCCAATATTGACCTGACACAATTGACAATTTCTTTTAAGGACTCAATACAAAGTACGCACTCTTTGGGCTATTCAAAAAGTTTGGTCATTAGTTGTGTCGCCGAGCGAGCTCCTTTTCTTTGGCAAAACTATTTTTCTTTGCTGATTAACGCTTTTATAAGCGAACTGTGAAGTATTCTTCAATAAATTTCTGTGTGGCGAAAATCTGTTCAACTTTGCTAGGATAATGTGGCGAGTGGTTTTGGCAGCACACGTGTGCTTCAAAGCTGATAAGATGTTCCATAGGGTATGTTATACAGAAGGCTACACAATCTATTACCGGAATGAGCTGATTTAGCTAACTATTCCATCAGGTTTTGAGATGTCGCTCTTTTGCTAGTATCTCTCTCTTCTCAATAAGCTGCTCGTATGTCGGAACCGCCAATATCGGACCACTATAGCATATAGCTGCCATACAAACGGAACAATCAGAATCATGTCCTTGTATAGAAAATGTGTTCATTTGTAGAGATATCTTAACTAAATTCGGCACAAAGTGTTACCTAAAGCAAAGCTAAAATCTCCACAGAAATTGATTAGATCGGACAACTATAACACATAGCTGCCATACAAACTAAACGATCAAAATCAAATCCTTGTAGGAAAAACTCTTTTATTGGAGGAGATATCTTTACGAAATTTGGCACGAACTATTACCCAAAGCAACGGTACAATCTCCGAAGAAATTATTTGGATCAGATCATTAAAGCTTATAGCTGCCATATAAACGGAACGTTCAGAATCCAGTCTTTGTATGCAAAACTTTTTTAGTTGAGGAGATATCTTCAGGAAATTTGGCACGAATTATTATAAGAAGCAGCGGTACAATATGTGAAGAAATTATTCAGATCAGATTACTATAGCATATAGCTGCCATACAAACTGAATGATCGAAATTAAGTTCTTTTACAGAAAACTTTTTTATTTGAGGAGATATCTTCATCAAATTTGGCACGAATTATTATACGAAGCAGCGGTATAATATGTGAAGAAATTATTCAGATCAGATTACTATAGCATATAGCTGTCATACAAACTGAACTCTCAAAATCACTTTCTTGTATAAATAAACCTTTTTATTTTTGAAGGATAATCTAGCTTCGGATACCAATACCTGCTTTTATATACATATGTATATGTATACCTTTTTATTCGCCTTTTGCTCAATTTTTCTCAAATATATTTTCGAACATTATTTTTATAAATGTAACTGCCACAGCGCTTTTGGTAATACTAACATTAATAGTACACCCCATTTAACACACACACAATCTCACATAGTTGCATGTGTTCAAAAGTTTTTCATTTCCGTTATAACATACCATTAGCACATAATAACTAATAGCAGCGTATTGATGCAAAATTTCTGCACGCAACATTTCACGGTCACACATGCAGATGTCCTTCCGACGATTTGCTGATGATGTCCTTCTACCGCTTCCACATATCCATTACACATATTAACACTATTAACCAGACAGTAAATAGTAAGTATACTAACATTTATATAAACCAACCGAGCACGCATCTTTAATGTGTTTTGCCTTGAAAGCTTCATTGTCGCATCATCAGCGCCAGCACGAGCATGATTGTGGTCGAAGTGCGGAGCGGGAGGAAAAAGGAGAAAATTCAGCGTTACGATGTCAGAAACTGGCGTGTATGTGGCACAGAAATTTTGTTGGCGGCCATTAAAAAGCAACTTCGCACACACATAGAAACATACTTCCACACAGCTTCCCACACTCTCACCAACACACAGTTGAAAGTGAGTTTTGCTTTGCATATGTTTATCCGCCATTTTTTGGCATTTCTTTCGCAATTTTTACGCACACAACTTGTACCTTATGCGCTTGCCACCGACGCCGCGCACTTTCATCAGCTACTTATGCCGGTACTTGTGCAAATTTGTCAGCTTCCGCCTCAAGTAGCTCACGCTATTTTATTTATCTTCGGCGCTCTCACTCATCGCTGCTGTTAACTTTTATTTATGCTGTGTTGTGTTCTGTTGTTTACTTTGCTGCTGCAGCCACAAGCGTACACATACATATGTATGTATATATGTCTACGTTTCGTTGCTTTGCGTATTTACTTTGCGCCTCCAACGCCCATTTGGGCCACTTCTTGCGACTGCCATTAAAAGTTCATTTTCTGAGCAGCGCCTGCCGGAAAGGGAAGTGAAAACAATTATCTGCAGGAAGGTGTAACATAAATCCTTCAACCATCAACATCAATGAAGAGCAGCAACAACAACAAATGCTTATCTGCCGCAACTGTAGCGATTTGCAAATTCTTATTTCGCCGAAAATTCCGCTTTGCCTTGCGTATTGTTATGCATATATCCGGTTGGCGAAAGGCAGCCTACTTCCTTAGCTTGTGTAGTTATTTTCACAGTAGCGCCATGGGATAAGACGCTGCTATGCCATCCATCAAGCTGCTTCAGCCTTTGCAGGCTCATCTCTGCTAAGTGGCCTGAGTGCTTGCTGCCATAAGGAGCTACACTTGAGCAGAAATCCACCTACTTTATACGCTAAGCCACGGCTTCATACGTATCTATCGTTTGCTTATGACTTTATCTGTTCCTTTGGCTTGGCTTTCACCTTTAATCTGCTATGCACGCATGTGTGCTTTTTGCGGATTGTATCTGGCATTTAGGCTGAGCTTTCCTGCAAATGAGTATTGAATGATTTTACGTGGTTAACCCAACGAATGAGATGGAAGAGACGAACCGCAGCTCCTTTTTTCATAAAATATTACGCGAAAGACCTTCAAGTGTTTATGTAACCAAAAAGGTGAAAGCATTTTCAGAAATTTTGTGCATGTTCATTCATTGATTTTTATTTTCTAAGTTAAAGTTTTCAAGTTTTGCTTAAACGTCAGATGTCTAAATAATTTAATGTGCCCAGATATTCGGGGTTGAGTAAGCAAGCGAATATGTATTAAGATTGAGTTAGTGCGAAAGCTGAAAAGAGCTTACATATGTAGAAAGCCTTCACCAAATTTCTTGAAGAGAAGATAAGCTTTGTATTCTTCTATTCTAAACAATACGCAGGAAGATATCAGTGCTAAAAGTATTAGATGGAAGCTCGGTGAAGCAGAAAATTTCGTAGGTGTAAAAGCTCGACTAGAACGGTAATGAATTTTTCCACGATAGAGCCACATATCTATTATATGAATATGAATTAAGATTGAGTGAGTGCAAAAGCTGAATAAAGCTTATGTAGGAAGCTTTCACCAATTTGTTGAAAGTGAGATAAGTTTTGTAAAGTTATTCTACTCCAAACTATCCGCAGAAAGCAGACAACTTTCGTTGGAGTAAAGCTCGACTAGAATAGTAATGAATTCTTCCACGATTAAGCCACATATCTATTTTTCAGTTTACCGGTTCAGTTTTTGCTGTTTTACTTTAGTCTAAGTATCCGCAATGAGCTATTATTGGAACTCTTCAAAAATTTATAAGGTGAAAGCTCAGTATGCAGAAAATTTTCGTTGGAGTGAAAGCTTGAATAGAATTTTAACGAACTCTTCCATGATAAAACCACATAACAAGCCATTTATAGCTCCTATGGATGCTATAAGCAATGAAAGCTCAGTAGGCGGAAAACTTTTACTGGTGTGAAAGCTCGAATAGAATTTTAAAGAATTTTTTCATGATAAAGCCACATTCCATATTAATTAAGGTTTCTATGAATGCTTTTTATAAGCTTTTTAGGAATAATTGTGAGATTAACTGAAAAATAGTATATCTGAATTAAGAATATGAGTGACTTGCTTCTAAGAACATCCTTTATTTTCTGCTCGTTTACTTTTGACTATCCGCATTGAAAATCATTAGAATTCTTCTCTTTTGTTAGATGAAAGCTCAGTAGGCAGAAAACTTTCGCAGGTGTGAAAGCTCGACTACAACTAATTCTACAATGATAAAATCAGATTCTATACCATTTTGTAGCTTCTCTGGATGCTTTTGATAAGCTCTCAAAAAATTTTTCTGAGACTAACCGAAAAATACATTCGAAATGAGCATTTAAGTGATCTGCTGCGAAGAACCACTAACTAACTGACAGGTTACCTTATTCAGTTACAATTGTTACTCAGTTTCTTTGCAACGTAATCAGCAGACAATTACTGCATTTTTTGCTTACTTAACGCTTCTCAATTATCCCCCATTGTCAGTGTGACATTTTTGTTTGCCATCAATATTGTTAGCTGCAACCCTGTTGAGGTTCTTTGCAATTTCACACCAATCTCTGAACATAATATCCACACGGACTCTTGACAGTCCAGCAATGATTGATTTTTTGTTTTCACTTCTCTTGTATTTAAACACAAAAGCGAAAAAAACGAAAGCAGTAAGAAGCTGAGCGCACTGGGAATTTCATGTTCAGACATGTAAGGGTCGAGATTTTCTATGCATGTTTGACGAATAATTAATGGAATATGGTTAACTGCTGCGAAGCGCATACAATGGCTACAGTGTGTGTAACTGTAGAGGCATGAAACTGCAACAATACGGAATATAGAATGATAAGTAAAGGGAATAAATTTTTGTCTTGAGTTAGAAGGCAGAAGTAGACTACAACCAGATAAATATATGCTGCAGGATTAAGGCTACTGAAACTTCGTATAAAATTATGAAAGAAATATTTTTCAATTACCTAGTTGATGAAAGTTCGTAAGTATAAAGATGCGTGAACCTCGCCGATTGCTTATTTAATAAGAGGAATATTTATGAAGACTATCCACTCCGGTAGTAGCTCCTTTATTGATTTCGCGGACTGTGTGCTCAAGTATTAGTGAAGGGATGGCATGACTCCTTATCTCTATAATAATAGATTATGTATGTAAGCTGGTTTGGCTACCTTGCCGTAGCGGTACTGCCGGAAACCTTAAGACTGATGATCATGCTGGAATAGGTTCATCAGCCTCAATAACAGCGGAAAGAGAATGGGTAGGGGCTCCGTTGGTTTCTTGTGGTTCACTACTCGGTTGTTGGGTCTCAGATATGTATGTGGTTCCAACAGGACGACGCCACAAGCCACACAACGAATGACACAATCGATTTATTGGAAACCAAGTTTGATCGAAGTGTTATCTCACGAAATGGCCCAGTCAATTGGCCGCCTCAGTGGTGCGATTTGACGCCGTCAGACTATTTCCTATGAGGCTACGTCAAATCTATGGTCTATGCCAACAAGCCAGCGACGATTGATGAACTTCGCCCGAATATCGAACGCGAAATTGCAGCAGTATCGGTTGATTTATGCTTGAAAACCGTCGAAAATTGGGTTCAGCGTCTGAACTACTGCAAGCGTACACGTGGTGACTCAGCAAAAGAAATCGAGATCCATACATAATGGTATCGAATGTACTTTCACAGGAATAGTGCTCTTATTGAAAGCACTTTATAACACAAAGACGCCCACAAATACAATTTTGAATTAGTACGACCTATATTAGGGTGTGTACGCTGCCAAACACAACGCATAACCCCTCAAATGAGCTGGTTTGTGTAAATTTTTTATAATTTTATATTTATATTTAATATATTTTTAATGTGTAAGTATGTATGTTATGCCTACAAGGGTTCATTTCGCAACTTCATAGCGCAACTTTTTTATGTACAGTTAATTTTAGCTGCTAGCCACAACTCAATGCCACATTTCTCTCTTTTATTTTTGATAATTTTATATGCACTTTATTTAAAAAAAAAAAAAAAACTAATGCAACCCAAACCACTTGAAATAACTTTTTTATAATTTTTTTTTTTTGGCTGTCGCCGAATCCTTCATCCATCCGCCATTTCCTATGCGCCATTCAACCAATTCGTGTTTTATTACTTTGCGAGTTTTCCCCGCTCATGCGAGCGAGTACATTACACGATGAAGCAGAAACTGTAAATTTGCGCAAATTAGTTTTTAATAGAAAATTTGCATATGTGTGCGTCTGCTATGAAGTGTGTGTAAATGTACGTTTGTGTGTGTGTGTGTGGGTTGTCATGTGAGTTTTTGGTAATTGCGAAATTTAAAATGCGGCTGTCAGTTAATGAAAAGACAAACTTTAATAAGCAAAAACCGAAAAGGCGCAAAAAAATGCTCGCAAATTAATGTAGAAAAATTTTAACAACTGTCAGAAATGAAAAAGTTAAAATGTTGTCAGTGAAACTAATTAGTATAACCACAAGTTGATGTTGATGTTACGGTTCTTGTAACCCCGGGCTGTACAAGCGAATCGTGCGTTGCCGAGTTTGAATGGTATTTGGCTAATTATGGAAATTAAACTGTGGAACAATTTGCGTATGTGTGTGTGTAAGCCATTGAAAAGGCTTTATGTGATTACATAAATTTAAATTTGACAAGAACGGTAATATTGCAGAATACATTTGTGAACGAAAATATATTTTAATATATTATGAATCATGTGTTACTATTTTCAGATGAAATATAAATCAAGGATGTCAGGATGAGTAGGTTATTTTAGAAACTTAGATGAAAAATTCACCTAGGCATTAAAGAGTTGCTTTGGAAAATACTAAGCCACGGCAAATTTCGTGCTATATGTTATAGATGTCCGATCTGAAAATTTTCTTGAGATATTGTAGCGTTGCTTTGAAGAATAGATTTTAGCCAAATTTTGTGACGATAGGTCATAAAATAAAAAATTTTCCATACAAGAACTTGATTTGGGTCGTTCAGTTTGTATGACAGCTACATATGTATATGAGAGAATGATCCGATTTTGAGAATTTCTTGAGATATTATAGCGTTGCTGTGAAAAATAATCTGTGCAAAATTTCGTGCAGATATCTCTACGAGTAAAAAAGTTTTCCTTACCAGAACTTAATATTGATCGTTCGGTTTGTAAGGGAGCTATATGAAAGAATAATCCGATGTCGAGAATTTCTTCAGATAATGTAGCGTTGCTTTGAAAAATAATTTGTGTAAAATTTTGTTAAGATATCTCGACAAATAAAAAAGTTTTCTCTACAATAACTTGATTTCGATCGTTCAGTTTGTATGGCAGCTATATGAGAGAATGATCCCAACTCGAAAACTTCTTCATATATTGTAGAGTTGCTTTGGAAAACAATGTATGCCAAATTTTGTAAAGATATCTCGTCAAACAAAACAGTTTTTCTTATGAGAACTTGATTTCGGTCGTTCAGTTTGTATGGCAGCTATATAGTATAGTGGTCCGATTTGAATAATTTTCACAGATATTGTAGCTTTGCATTAGAAAATAATGTTTGCCGAATTTCATGAAGATATCTCGTCAACTAAAATAGTTTTCCCTACAAGAAATTGATTTTGATCGCGCAGTTTGTATGGCAGATATATGCTATATTGCTCCGATATCGGCGGTTCCGACAAATTAGTAGCTTCTTGTTTAGAAAAAGTTGCGTGCAAAAATTCAGAGCAATATCTCAAAAACTGCGGGACTAGTTTGCATATAACAAAGCAATCCGTTTGCATGAGAGAAGTAACTCGCCATGGAGATATACTCCTTATGAACCAATTTTGTAACAATCCCAAAAGTAAGCTACTCTTACTACCTTAACAAATATACAAATTTTACTCCATAACCTATAAAAGTAAATCAGTCGAAATTGATGCCTTAAGCTGAGTTAATAAGAATGTAGCGACATTTCTCACATGAAATATTAAGTTACTGTTCTAATTTATCCAAGAGTCTGAAAAGTAGCGACCTGAAGTCTTACATACAGTGATGGTCACAGTTCTGAAAGAGGTATAAAGTACATACATAGCCGTTATATGTTTTGTACGTATTCTTGAAAATATATCATGTTAATTGATGTAGATATCAGTTTCAACGACCTCTTCGTATAAGCTATAGTGTGGCCTCCAATCTAACAAGTAATAGACATTGTCCCAGACATGAAATCCTGGTATTCGCACTAATACTTATAGTCCATATAAGGATCCATTAAGAACAAAAATTACTGTTATACATTCACACATATTTTTCAATGAGAAACGCAACACTTTTATGACAGCTCAATCAAACAAATCGAGTCTTTACACAAGTAAGGGAATTCCACACTCACTCTACAATTAGAGTTCTAATTAAAAAGTGGCAAAATAAACCTCGATTATAAAAAGGGAGAAACACTAAAAGTTTGTGCCCAAAAGACTGATTGAATGTCGTTTTTTTTTATATGTATACCTCACGGGCAACTAATGAAGAATTCGAAGGCGAATTGTGAGCAATTTCTCAAAAGGCCAAAGGACAGACCGAGCGAGTAATGAAGAAATTCGCCATAATTGGATGCACAGATGGCCGATACGAAGCGATGCGATAGATAGATGGCTTCAACACAAAGGCCTACACACACGCAGCCAAACAGGGAAGGCCCAAATTGTAAACACGACTGACAAAAAGGATGTGGACTGAGTTCAGCTGAAGATGATTGAATGCGGCAAAGGCAAACAAATAAAGGCGGAGACCGAGGCAGCGTCAGCGGCAGAGCATTCCACAGCAGCATTGACAAAGGTGTGCGCTGTTTTGGATGAAGCAGAGCAATAATAATAACACACATAAAAATGGAAATGAAAATGAAAAGAGTTGCAATTTGTTATTTGTAGCGACGCTTTGATGGATGAGTCGCATGGCTTAAACGGGCGAGTAAAAGCAAAACCACCTTGAATGCGACGTGCGGCTACAAATACTACAAATGAAAAGGGTTGTTGCTAAGCGAAATAGTATGTGTGTATGTGCATATGTATGTCTATGCGAGCATACAAAAGCTGGTAACTGCATGCAAGGCACATACAAAAGAAAAAGTATGAAAAATGGAAATTGAAAGTATTCTAGATAGATCTAGATGTTGCTTATATAGATGAAAAATGAAGCAGTTTGAGGTTGACACAGCGGTGCGAAGACAATTCGTATGAAAAATGAAATATGAGCAGAATGTGTGGCTGTAGATTTGGCGGATTTTTCATGCTTCGCTTTAATTTTTTCTGCACGGCAAAGTAACTATTGTCGAGGGAAGGTTTGAAGATTGGCAAAAAATTTCCTAAAAGGTTTAATAAAGCTGTTGTTGGCACAATAAAACATTTTCCATTTTGCAAAAAAAAAAAAAAAAAAACTCGTTGACAATTCATTTACACTGAATTTGGAGGTACATACATATGTCTTTACAAAGGTCTTTTAGGTTAAGTATTTTGTTGTACAAAAAGTAGATTAAATATGGCAAGGAATATATGTATATCGTCACCTAAACTGCAAAATAACGTAACATGACTTTTCATAAGGTTACAAGCGAAGCACAAACTACTCGTATTGAAACAAATTTTGTGTTTTGGTTATAGTATATGGTTATAAAATGGTTATGTATTGGTTATATATGGTTATATATTGGTTATATATTGGTTAAAAATGACAGCGGCAGCTGAAAATTTTATGCTACATATCTGTAACATGATGTAGTGAATCGTACACAGTAAAAAACTTAATTTCGAATTTTTTTGGTGATACTATATTTTGCATTTTAGGTGACGCTATATAAATGCAAAACGCTACGGAGATTTGAAACTTCACCTTTGACAATATAATATGGTGAAAATGTAATTTCGAATGGTTTGTTTCTTAATACACAGTATCTAGCCTTCGATTTATAGGTACATAATAAAGTATGTAGGTTTTATTTAACTTTAAGGTACTCACCTCACATGAAAATAAACTTGTCAGTTGTAGATTGAGCTCCAGCGCATGCCTTAAGTCCATCAGAGAGCAGTGCTCTGTCCAATTTCTGCTAGGAATCCAACCTGAGAAAAAAGATATGAGAAACTATAAATAAAATTATAATTATTATTTTTTTATATTCAAATAAATGATATGCACATTAATATCTATGAACTTAAAATTTAATTGTCAAAAACTCATTTTTCTTGATTTGGTCGCTTAGTTTGTATGGCAGCTATATGCTATAGTAGACCGATCTGAACAATTCTTGTGGAGATTGTAGTGATGCCTTTAGTAATAATCTAGGTAAAATTTTTTTACCGTTACTTAGCCAAATAAAAAAGTTTTCATACACCGACTTGAGTTTGATCGGTCAGTTTGTATGGCAGCTATATACTATAGTTGACCGATCTGAATAATTTCTTCGGAGGTTGTAGTAATTATTTGTGTAATAATATGTGGTGAATTTCATGACGATATCTTGTCAAATAAAAAACCTTTCCATAGAAGGACTTGAGTTTTACCAGTCAGTTTGTATGACAGCTATATGCTATAGTTGACCGATCTAAACAAATTCTTCAGATATTATAGCCTTACTTATTAGAATAATTCATGCAAAATTTTGTCACGATATCATGGCAAATGAAAAAGTTTTCCATACAAAAGCTTGATTATTATATTTCAGTTTGTATGGCAGCTATCGGATATATCGATACCAATACTTTAAATTTATAAAAAAAAAATAAACTTTAGACACAAATTCATAAATTGTATTAAACTCAGTAAAACTCAACAGTTCAACAAGGATTTTTTCAACGCTTCCAACGCTAAACTGATTTTCTTTGCTTTTCCAAAAAAAATCCATTATTTCTTTTTGTTAGTGTAGGTGTGCGCATTGAAATTGACAGCTGTCAGTTGAATGGCAATGGCATAGCTTAATGTGTCGCAGTTGTGTCAAAATGCGCACAGTCAAACAAAAAAGCAGCCGAGCTATGCACATTAAGCCTCGTCCATCCGCTCGTCGTCTGCCATTGTCGCTTATGGTGAGAAAATGTCGCTGCACTGCACTGTGTTTTCACTGGCTGGTCGTTGCATTTATTTTTATTGCCGCTTGCAATGATTAATTTTTTCACAATTGTCTGGCCATAAACGCACTGTCACACTATCAGTGCATGCAACATGGCGTTGCAATGCAAAAAAGACGGCAGGAAGATCATAAAAAATCGCTCGTAAAATGCAGCATTTTTCACACATTTTGCAATTTTGTGTGCGAGTTTTTGCAGCGGAAAAGTGGGACGTAGAAAATGTTTATGTTTCTTTTATACGCTGTCGGCACGCTGTAACGTAAAGCGCCGCCAATGCGCGCATCCTTAAACGGTCTTAACTGTATAGAGCGGTTTTCATGGTATTTTCACTGTGGAATTACACTTAAATGTTTTAAACATCTGTCAGATTGTTGTGCGAAATATTTAAATACTATATTTTCAAACGAAATCACATGAGCTTTTAACCGGGTGAGGACTGATACCTGATTTAGTTAATTTGTTTACCAGAAATCACCCATTAAGCTTTACATAAACCAAAAGCAGAAAAAAATTTGACTTCTATTGCACCAAAGTAATAATACCCCTCACAAATTAAAAGCATTCCATACCAGAATTTTTTTTTTGACCGTTCAGTTTATACGGCAGCTATATACTATAGTGATCCGATCTGTATCATTTCTTCGGAGATTATATTGTTGCTTTAGCCAATAATTTATGCCAAGTTTGGAGAAAATATCTTTTCGAATAAAAAAGTTTTCCATACAAGAACATGATTCCAATCATACAGTTTGTATGGCAGCTATATGCTACAGTGATCCGAAATCGACGGTTCTGACAAATGAGCAGCATCCTATGGAGTAAAGGACGTATGCAAAATTTCAGATCGACAGCTCAAAAACTAAGGGACCAGTATAGTTGAAAGGACGGAGATGGCTGGATGGACTCAGCAAACACTCCTGCAACCTACCGACTGAAACCCGTCTACTGAATGGTTGAGACGGGATTGGAATGCCTCATAGTAGATGCCATATGCTTCCATAATTACCATTAATCAGCCGCCTAGTGCCAGCAGAAATGTGACATTCTTCTAGAGTTTAGGTCGACATTGAACTTGAATGCTCGCATTTGGTTTTACATACTTTGGCGACTTCTAGTTGCTGGAAACCATCTATTCGGTCAACCAGTAAAATTGAATCGCAGAGAATATGCTATTTGCTTCAATAAGCAGCATCAATCACCTGCCTAGCGATATCAAGAGCGCGACAATCTTCTAGACTTCACTATAATCGATTAGGAGGCACGACTGTGGTTGTGCATACTTTAGCGACTTATTAAATTAATATTTAAATTATTAAATGAATTGAACGGAATTGAATCGCCTAGTAGATACTTTGTGCTTCCATAAGCAGCATCAATCATCCGCCTAGCGATACCAGAAGCGCGACAATCCTTTAGTTCACCATGACCGACTTGAAGTCACGCATATGGTTGTTCATACTTGGCGACCTCTAGCGACCGGTAACTATCTACCAAGTGGATTGGACGGAATTGGATCGCTTAGTAAACACTTTGTGCTTCCATAAGCGGCATCAATCACCAGACAATCCTCAAAAGTTCAACTTAATCGATTTGAATTGCGGACAGATGGTTTTGCACACTTTGCCGACTTCTAGCGACCGAGAACCGTCTAATAAGTAGATCAAGTTCTTTGAATCGCCTAGTAGATGTCATGTGCTTACATACTTAAGTACCAACAATTATCTGCTTAGCGCCACTAGGAGCACGTCAAAGTACACCAGGATCGACTTTGCGGGTATATGGTTTTTCACACTTTGGGACCGCTAGCGATCGGGAACCGCCGATTATGTTAACTAATAGAATCATATCGCGTAGTAGATGGTGTATGCTACTTACAAGTATAAGTATTATCAGTCACCCGCCTTGCGCTACCAGGAGCCCAACGGTCATCTTGAGATCACCATGGTCGTTTTGGAATGCGGGCGATCGAAAACTGTCAACTATCAGTCGTCTGTCTGGAGCTACCAGGAGCGCGACAAGCTTCTCGATGATCGAATTTGAAGGCGCCGTGTTCCAAATTCAATAAAATTAAGCTAATTCACATTTAGCTTCCATAAATGTATTCTCACTTCTGATTTTTTCGAAACTCACTTTAAACTAAGCAAACCTCCATGTCAATTGAATTAGAGCTTAATTTTTATTATACACATAGCCCTGACTTCACCTGGCTAAGCTGCTTATAATAAAATAAAATTGAAGTTTGACTTCTGTGTTGTGAATTACGAAAATATCACTAACATAAATTGTAATTTGCTCGCGCCAAAGCATGTTCAAGTTTCTCAAGGAGCAATCACTGCAAGTACTTCCGTTTTGCATAAAAACTACAACCAAGCACGACACATACATAAATACCGCTATATGATTATGCCAGCAGAAAAAAAACTACATTAAATGTATATGCATACACTGAGCACAATCGAACGCGCACATAAAGTCGCTTGATGCCAGAAAAGTGTCGTATAAACCGCACCGGCTGACATTATAAGCCATAAATATTAGCTGAAATGGGTACACCTTTTAGTTGTTGAAAGTTGGTCAGCATGTTCTACATACTTATAGTTTATTTATTTGCGCAAACACACAAGCGCGCATGCATACATATGCATGTATGTATGTACTTGGCATGGCTTTGGCTGACGGTTCGATGTCGTGACGATGGCGCGTAAATTTCCGAAACTTTTTTTGTACGCTTTTGATTTAAACTTGTGCCCAGCGATATTTACAACGTGAAATCACGTTAAAAAGTAGTAATGCATACTTACATACATACAAACGTATGTACGTATGCAAAGTAGTATATGTGTGGGCTGACGCTGCTAGCGTGTTAACGATAATAGACTTGGTCATAATGCCAAATGGTGATGTGTCGCCGCAGACGGAGTCATATTTCCAGTGGCACGAAGGTTTCAGCCCAAAAATATATTAAAATATACCAAAAAAAAAAAAAACACAAAAACGGAGAAAATGTTATATGAGTATAGTCATCGGATATGGCAAGGTAACCGCAAAATATTGCCTAAAATTTATGAGTTTGAAAAGCAGCAGCGACGCTTCACTTTGGCAGCGTGAATGGCGCTTTCAACACATAATGCACGTGAGCTCATAATAAGCGCTAAAAATAGGTTTAGTGCTGTGAGTATTTATTGCCACCGAAATGGGTGAGCGACTTTTTGCAATTTACGAAGTAGATCTGCTGTTTGGAGTTCGAGACTCGAAGGATAACAAAATATACACAAAGTACTTTTACAGCTATGCAAATGCGGCCAGTTGAAGGCAACTGATTTTTTGATTTTTTTTTGTTTTGTTTTTTGATGATGAATTTTTTACACAGTGCACTCAACTCGGTGCCTCCACTCTCGGTGCCGCTCTCCACCATACAATTAGCGCTCCAAATGAATTCGTTACGCCTCAATTACTCACTTAAGTGCCATGATAAGAGCTTATTTTCTTTAACACACTGCAACAAAGTACCTTTGGTGCGCAAAGCAGGGCTCAGCCGGGAAGCCGTCTGAGCGCTACGCAGTGCACGCACTCGAAATAAATGGATGACGTGCATTTCGGCAGGTTCAACCACAGACCACAGCGTCGGCTCGGCCGCGTCATGCAATTAGAGCCGACGTACGGACAAGTAGACAGCCAAAAACAATGCAAGGCAAGGAAAAAAGAACAAACGCTTAAAGAATTGTGTTTGAGAAGGCAACGAAATGAAAAAAGTGTTGTCTGTCTTAGGTAAAAAGGCCGCACAACTGACCCATACTTTGAAGAGATTTTTTTTTTATAATTATGAAACACAAAAAATAGCTGCTAATTTATTTGGAGTCACGTCGTCATAGTCGCCACACATCTTCAACTGCATATACATATATACTTATGTAGGTGTGTTCGGCTGAGTTGTCGTCACTATTCTTAGTGGCCGTGTCATTGTCAGCGCGATGGCAACCTACAAAGGGTGTGCCACGTCTAGTCGGTGTTTGGGTCATTTATAAGCAGCATGACGCGGCATGAAAACTGCTCATAGATGAGAGAAGGTGCTAGCGTGGACTGATGCATTTGCTAGAATTATTAGATAATGCTGATTGCTTTAAGGTATTTTCATTTGGGTTAAAGTGTAGATGATTTGTAGGTCTGTAGGGTGCTTATTTACTATATATGTATAAGTAATAAGAGTCAGAAGCAGAGAACACTTGTTAAAGATTGTAGATTACATAAACTGCTTTTTCAAAAACTAACCTGAAAATTAAAATAAAAATATTATTCAGTATATATTCATACACAAACTAGCTTTAGTTTGATTTTTAATCGCCAATCTGAATTCAAAACTCTAAACGAGAAAAATATTCAAAATATCAAAACCCAAACATACATAAAAATTTTAAAAAATATTTTCAAGTAAATAATATTTGGAAAAATCGCTTTAGTTTGATTTTTAGAGTTCAATCTCAATCCACAAACTCTAATCCAGTATATAATAATTTTCGAAATACTAAAAATCCATACGTACTTTGAGGGATAACCCTTAAACGGGTTACGGGTTTCAAATAATCGATTTTTTTATTGTTTTATTAAATTCTACAACACCTTTAGAATATTATCCTAAATTTCTAAGTTGATGCGAGTAGTAATTTCGAAAATACAGTCTTGATAACTTCCGCGCTCGAGGCCAGCTAGGCTAAGTGCGCCGTCTTTAAACGTGTTTTTCTCGAAACTGTGTTTTTGTAGTTGACTGGTAAGATTTCTCAAGAACTACTCAACCGATCTTCATACAATTTTACACAGGTCTTTGATATACAACTTTTAAAGGTTTAGGCGAAAAGGATCTTTTGTGTTGATTATAGTTGAGAACAAAAAATTTCGCGAAATTTACATTGAAATTTTAATTTTGTTGTAAAAAAGTCTTTTCTTAAAAACTTCGACGAAAGACTTTTTTGTCGATTATAACTATTTAAAAAAATACGAAATTTTCACTGAAATTTTAATTTTTTTTTCTAAAAATTTCCGCTAAAAATCCAATTTTCAGTTTTTTTCTTTCATCCAAGTTCTTAAGTTAAGGTTTTAACTAAAACACGTATTTATTACTTTAGATGATCTTGTAAAGAGTTATCCTGTGCCATAACTTTTTTCCCAGGGCCACAGGAAATAGCGTCGCAATGGCCGAGTTTAAAATATTTTTTTTCAAAAATTTCAGAATTTCTTGTTGTAGTGTATGTTTGTAACAATAAAAAAAAATTCCAATAAAATATTTCATTTTTTATATGAGAAAAAAATTTTTGAAAAAATGCTGTTTTTTTACCGGAGGAAACCCATGTAAAGTTAAATAAGACCAACATTATTTTCAAAGGTCTTATGCACCTCAATATGTATTTATGTAGTCAATAAATCATAAAAATCTTACAGAATACAATAAATCATACAGACACAATACTCATGTCATAAATAACAAAAAAGGTTTCGAAATCGATAACAAATTATTTGTGTAAAAAAATGTACAAAACCTCGAAGATCACAAAAACTCATCAAAAAGGTCGCACAGGTATACAAAATCATAAGTCGAAACGAACCAAAATCGACATGTTAAAACACGTCTCGCGAGTTGAGTATTTTGTAGAAGAAACGAAAAGGTAAGGTATGCAAAAACTAATAAAAGTACAAAAAAGAAACAAAAATCAGAAATCGAAAATTTAATTAACGAAGTAGATTCAAATGTAGGCAAATGAAAAATTATTTTAAGATTTTTAAGTTCCTTTTGTGTTCATTAGTACTACAGACAAAAATAATCTAACACATAACCTCAAATCACAAAAGATTGCTTAGCAGAAAGAAAAAAAGTACTAACACAAAAAGGATAATCATGGTGAAGACACAAATTACAAGTGCATGACTTGGAACTAAATATATATGTATATATATATATATATGGATATACATACATATTTGTATATTTGTGTACATATGTATATTTATATATACGTATGTATATACATTTTTAATTGAATAGAGATCCCTAAAACCTTAAAAAGTGAACACTTGTTTTTTAAATTGCTAAAGAGCCAAACCTTCACGCATCGCTGCCTAATTGGGCAAAAAATTATATTATAACGAAACAAAAGGAAATAGGATTATAAAGGTATATATAGCTGAGCACGTACCTTGTAGGAAATTTTTATGAGAATTCTATTTTTATAATTTTTTTTTCAAGCACAAGATATTTTTCTAGAAATAGTTAGGAAATAAGATTATAAAGGTATATCTTAGAACATGCCCTATAGGAAATTTTTATGGGAATTCTATTTTATTTTTTTTTTATAAATATTTTAGTTTTAACCGTTAATTTTAGTTGTAACGAAGCTATACAAAATATTCGTGATTTTGCTAGTTCACTTTGTATGACAGCTAAAAGCTATAGTGATCCGATCGGAAGAATACCTTCAGAGATTGTAGTGTTGCTTGGGAAAATAACCCGTGGGGCTCAAAAACTAATTTTTTTTATTGGCGTAGACATCACCTACGCGGCTATAGCCGAGTTTACAACCCTGCACCAGAGGTGCCTCCTTTCTGCTGTTTGGCGCCAATTGGCTATTCCAAGTGTAGCAAGGTTTTTCTCCACCTGGTCGTTCCATCGGTGTGGAGGTCTTCCTCTTCTTCTGCTTCCCCGGCGGGTACTGTACCTTCTCTATTCAGATCTGCAAACTCGAATTATTTTCAACAGGAGTAGATTGAAGAAGTCGCATAATAGGGAGTTGCCTTGTCTGAAACCTGGTTTGGTATCGAACGGCTCGTAGAGGTCCTTCCTGATCCTGACAGAGCTTTTGGTATCGCTCAACGTCAGTTTATACAGCCGTATTAGTTTTGTGGGATACCGACATAAAGGCAGCTCCTTTTTGTGCTGTCAAAAGTAATTTTTAAATCGATGAAGAGTTGGTATGTGTGATTTTCTTTCTCCACTCAATCGCCATTGACTGGAGAATCGGGTTCACCATCTCCTACTTTTTTGTTTTCACTGCTATTTAGCAGGCTGGAGAGGGATTTTCTTCATAATTTCTGTATGCTCTGGGCATCAATCACTAGCTCAACACTGGGGCTTCTACAAGAGTATGCGCCGACACTTGAAACCTTCTGTTAGTTGTCGCATCTTTTCGAGCATTACCCCTGTCGGCCAGCTTGTCAAGCTCTTCGTACTCACTGAATTCGGCCTCTTCCGTTTTTTGGTCTGCAAAAGCGTCTCGCTTCCCTTTTCAACTCTCGGTATCTTTTCCAAACGAAAGCCGTTTCCACTATATTGAAACTTTATATTATATCAGCACTTCACTTATCCCTACCGGGTATGTAATCAAATACGGGATTTGCTTTTAGAAATACTTCTTATAACACATTCAACGTACACCTGTGGCTATAACTTGCCTCAAACAATATAACCGTAAATATGTGTCCGTGAGCCTGTCAAACCAAACGATCCGATTAAAAATGAGATAACCGTTCAGGCGAATGATTTTAAAAGGACACACACACATATGAAAAAAAAACAAAGACAGCAGCACAACGAAAGACATATAAAGAAAAGCAGAAGAAAATGAAATTTGTATGCGTGCTGTTAGTGCAAACCAAAACGATAAGTGATCCTCAACGCACAGTGCATAAAACAGCAGCAACAACAGAGCTGCATTGTAAACTAATGCCACAGAGCGTGTGCAGCGCATAAAGTGTAGACGGGGGAGAAGATCGCTAAATGCACAGTGCACTTTCGTATGCTTGGCGACGAGATGAGCCTTGTCATTGATTTGATATGTTTGCC
This sequence comes from Bactrocera zonata, assembly GCA_037783105.1. Classification (NCBI taxonomy): domain Eukaryota; kingdom Metazoa; phylum Arthropoda; class Insecta; order Diptera; family Tephritidae; genus Bactrocera; species Bactrocera zonata. Next base: position 78,474 of record JBAWJQ010005483.1, on the reverse strand, counting down.
ACGCACAATGCGATTTGCTTATATTTCATACCCATTTTTCTTTTTGTTTGTTTTGCGCTTGATAATTTTTCCTTGCATTATTAATGCTGTTGTTGTTGTTTGTGCTGCTTACATCCCTTGCTGCTGATCCTGTTGCTAGGCGCGCCAACGCAAAATCGAATTGCCTTTTGTGGCACACTTGTTGTTGCCACTGCACTTTGGCATTATATTGTAATATCGCTGTTGTTGTTCTTATTGTTGTGTGCTGGCCTGCTGTCGGTGCAAGCGTGTGACTCAGCGACCCGCACCGCTGCTTAGGTCCTCGCCGAAACTCATTCGCACACAATTATATTGATTTCCTAGGGGCAATTGTTTTGGCTGTCGCTGCTGGTGCTCAATGTCTCAGTTTCTTTTGGTTCAGCGCACTCGTTGGCTTGCCTACTCATTTGCCATTTTCTCACTTCTTCAGATTTTTCGATTTTATTGGCACACATTCGGGGTTGTGCGCCTTTTTTGCCACCACTTTTGATAGTCAGTCCATTCTATCAACTTGTCAGCTCTCTGATTTCATTGTCCTAAGCACACACCCGCCTGCACTGGACTGTTGTGCTCAGCACAAAAAACACTTGCAATCCCTATTTACTGCTCACACTATACGCTGCCAATCTGCGCCTTTGTGCTCCTAGTTCTCTAATTTTTTCTGCATTTCGTTTCTGTTTTTGCTCGAATGCGTGCATTGTCAGCACGTTGATGGATTTTACGCATATGGCATTGTTGCTGCTGTGGCTCGGCCATGGCACATCCCTCAATTGGCGCAAATAATCCACATAATTCCGAGGAAGCACATTCCCACGCTCACGAAGTCGTGCCCTTTTTTCTGCTAGCTGTTAGCTGAAGAAATTTGTTGTTCTCTTTTTATGATTAGTTATAGATTGCTTTGTGTTGCTTCGTGCCAGGCGCGCTCCGACAGCCTCACCTGTGCCGCATGCGAGACTGCAGCCCCGTAAGCCTAGACGTGTTCTAGGTATGGTGGTGCATTGACTGAGTTCTGAGCAGACATTATCTGTTCTTTTTCTATTATTGTGTAGTTGTATCTGTGTTGTTGATATCAATATTCTACATGTGTGTGTCTCGTACATTTTTTGCCTGCAGTCTTTAGCCCAGCTAGGTGCAGGACTCTGAAACACCTGAAACTGTGCGCTAAGTGCAACCCTCAACTGGGTTTTTATACTTTCCCTCCATAAATATAAATACACTTTTGTCATTTTGTCAATGCATGTCTGTACAAGAGTATTTAGAGATCCTAAATCCATCTTTTACGGCGCGTTTAATGGGCTCCGCAAATAGTTTGGCGGGAAGTCTGTTTGTCAAAGGCATTGTTGCTGTCAAATGTAATTATGACACTTATTGTTAAGCGAAAATTTATAATCAACATGTGCAGACATATTTTTTCCTAAATATGTATACTTATATACATATCAGTTCAGCTACTGAATATCTGGGACAATGACATATTGAAATTCATATACATTCTGGTACCTTAAGAAATAAAATTAAGAAAATTATGGAGAGAAATATTCCAGGCGAGGATTTTCGGCCTTTCAGCAGTCGCCTCGTTCCTTTTTTTCACTTTCTTCAATGTTGTTGACACATCGCTAAAGTGTCTTAAATATTAAACTGCTTTGTTGCAAAAGATTTGCATTTCGGTTTTATTTGCATCCTGAGTTTAGAATTTACGATTTTCAGCCGAAATATTATTGCAAGTCACGGTTTACCGATTCAGAATTATTTTAAATATAAAATAGATTGTTTTGATAACATTCGATTTCATGGCAACATAAATATAAAAAAAAAACCTTTTTAGCCTCAATGTCCACTCGACAGCCTTTTGATTGGATTCTGGTATCAAATAATGGAGCCAAGTTTCATCTACTGTCACGTATCATTACAAAAATTCTGCTTTAAATACTATATCTCATAAGCTAGTCATTCGATAGCTGCCAAATTTAACAGGTCAGTTGAAAAGTCCCCGGCCTACCATAGTAAAACAGATTATTTTGACAAAACTCGTTTTTTTATTCAATATAGCTCCCATCAAGTATGATATGATATACTGATTTCAGCGACCCTTCAACTTTTCGATACCATTTTTCTAGTACCATTTGAGTTTTGCTTCAAAATGGGCCTTAGTTTCAGCAATCACATTTTCTTCTGATGAAAATTTCTTCCCAGCGATCATTCTTTGGAGATCTGAGAACAGAAAATAGTCGCTGTGGGACCAGATCTGAAGAATACGCTGGATGCCGGAGCAATTGGAAGTCTGATTCATGGATCTTTCGACGAAAATTTTTTCACAGCGAGCATATTTTAAGATTTGAGAACAGAAAATAGTCGCTGGGTGGTAAATCGGACGAATACGCTGGATGCAGAAGCAATTTGAAACCCAATTCATGAAGTTTTGCCACCTTTTCCACTGACTTGTGACACTGCGCGATTGGTTTGGTGTAAAAGCACTTCCTTTTTCTTCAAATACGAACAGTTTTTCGGCGATTTTGCTATTCAAGCGCTCCAATAACGCCATATAATAGTTGTTGTTGCTGGTTCTTCGTTTCTTGTCGTTGTTTTTGCTCAAAAGTTCAACTAGTTCAACCTGCTGTTTCGAGGAAAAATGTTTGATTCTATTTTATTGCACCCTGATTCAAGTAGTTCGTCACACTTAGCAGGAAATTTGGAGATCCTAGAAAGTATTTCTAGAAAGAAAGTTCCGGGTACTTTTTGTCACAATGTATATAACTCATCAGCGTGACGAGTACCTACAAAATTACGAACTATTCCATTGGTTTTTGAGATATCGCTCTGAAATTTTGCACACGACCTTTTCGCCTCAAGTAGCTGCTTAGTTTTTGGTATCGCCGATAACGAAGGCCATAGGAACTGATCGTTTAAAATCCAGTTTATGTAAAGAATATTTTTTATTTGAGAAGATATCTTCACAAAATTTGGCAGGGATTGTTGTTTAAGTTATAGCTACAGTCTGTGAAGAAATTATTCCGATCGGTCTACTATAGCATATAGCTGCCATACAAGTTTATCGATAAAAATCCAGTTTATATACAGAAAACTTTTTTATTCGACGAAATATCACCATAAAAATTGGTTACGATTATTGTCAAAATTATAGCTCCAATCTGCGAAGAAATTGTGTAGATCGGTGTACTATAGCATATAGCTACCATACAAACTGATCGTTTAAAATCCAGTTCATATATGGAAAACTTTTTTATTTGACGAGATATCTTCACGTGACTTGGTGCGAATTATTGTTCAGAGCAGCGCTACAGCCTCCGAAGAAATTATGCAGATCGGTCTACTATAGCATATAGCTGTCTTACAAACTGAACGACTATAATCAGCATTAAAATCTTTTTATCGCCTTTTATGCTATAAGAAATGCGACTGTGTAAGTTATTATCCACGTAATTCTTTTGCTTGAAAGCGAAATCATTACAATGTTGTTGTTTTTAGAGGTTATATATAAGTATATAGTATAAAATATTAATATCCTTTGACTTTGCTGGCTGTCATGTTGTATTTCAAAAATTTCATTTTGCATGCTTCCTGGCAATATCTCTCGCTTACAACTTTAAAACTGAATAAATAAACGCCGCCTTTGGCAGCTTTGTTGTTTTTGCAATTTTTTTGTTTATTTTTAAAGTCATATTTGTATTACATGCAAGCGAGCTTACTTGTATTACAAGCAAACTATTTTCCCATTTTTATTTTTTTCCACTCTCCATAGTATATATGGAGCGATATGCCATATACGTATATATACATACACATATGTGTGTGCTTATGACTACAAAATGTTAAACGAAAATAACTATGTGCAAATAGTTGTGATAGCAATCACAGCAACAAATGTTACAATACAACATAAATATGTGCATGTGTGTTTGTGTGTGTATTACTATGAGCGCTTCGCATGCAAAGGCTTTTTAGTTGCCTGGTGACAATACAAAGCAAAGAGTGAATGAAAATTTTTATTTTCACAGAAAAAGTTGTTGGGAAAAATTCCGCACAGGCGGCGCTCATAAAACTCTGACAAATTCACGAGAATTTCATTTATGCATGTCGTCCGTTGTTGCGATAAATGCACGCAACGGGTTGTGTGTATGTGTGTGCGTGTGTGAATGCAATACAACACACAGTAGCAACAGCAACAGCGGCAGCAATTATTGTTGACATTTCAGCGTTGGCATGAACACGCAGCGTTTTAAATGCATACTTTCACAGAAGCAGACACACACACACTTGTACATTTGTATGCTATGTCTGTATGTGTGTGCATTTGCATGCTAAATACAAAATGTAAAGTAAATTTTTATCAAAGCAAAACCTTTAGGCTGACTTACGCCAAATACGCCAGACACGCCATGGATGCCACATGGAGCTATGAGTTTAAAAATGTGCGTCTTTTTTTTTGTGTTCTCCAATGGCATGTAAAAATTGTCGCGACAAAAAAGCGCAAATTCTCGGTAGAGATTTAAACGCTGCAATTAAATTTTTTTGCGGAAAATCACGGATGAGCTTTTGCATAATATTTTTCAGCTTAAAAGTTTCACAGCATCGCCTTTGCATGCGTGTAGCTGCTGATTAAATGCGCTGGAAAATTTTGACTGGGAATTTTTTTTTTAATATGTGATTATTTGCATTTAGTGGGAAAAACGAGTTGTTACGAGTTGATCATCATGCAAAGTTACTCATAAAAAAGAGTTATTAGTTTATTTTGTAATAAGCCTACTATCAAATAATGAGTCAGTTAAGGGTTTAGCTGGTTTTCCCCTGGTAAAAAACAGCCTCTTCTCAACAATTTTTTTCTCACTTAAAAAATTAAATATTTTATTAGAATTTTTTATTGTTACAAACATACACTATTAACAATAAAAATCTGAGATTTTTGAAAAAAAAGAAAAATTTTAACCGCTGACCCCGCGTTCGCATGATAACTTTTTACAGGATCATCTAAAGTGGAAAAATTTGAAAAATTTCGTGTTTTAGTTAAGGGGGTATTCTTCTCTAGAATTTTTAAAAATTCGATTTTTTTTTCATTTATTTAAACTTTAGACTTTCAAAAATATGACCTTGGAAGGATTTTTCAAAATTCGTCTTATTTTCGGAAATACAGCCGATTTTGTGAGGTGGCGTCCCTGTTCACTAGAATTGTCTCCTAAACTTTAAACGCGTTTTTCTCGAAACTACTTTTTTCCACACAGTACCGGTATTATCTCAAGTTCTATACAACCGATTTACTTGAAATTTTGTGTGAACCTTCTTTATATAATCCTTTATCGTTCCTTCCAGCATCGTGTCAAAATTTTTGTTTTTAATATTTAAAAAAAAAATCAGGAATTTCAAAAAAAAAGCGTAAAAAATGATTTTTATTTTCAGGCAGTCCCCATTTTTCAAAAAAAAAAATTTTTCGTGTTCCCGGAGTATAACAGCATTCTTACTGATTAAGAATTTTTTTTGACTTTTTTTTCAGACCACCAGGAGAGTCAGGATCAATGTCACCAGGATGCGCCATTTTTTTTACACCTGTCTCTCCCCCTTCTAATTATTTTAATTTTTAATATTTGTTTGTAAAATTTTTTTCTGTATTCTTAAGATATCAATAAAAACACCATAAAAAATGGATAGTAAAACTATTTTTGGTTTTTTTTTTAAATAAAATTCAAAAAACTGCCCAAAATTTGATTTCTAGAGTAGAATACCCCTTTAAAACCTTAGGACGAAGGACCTGGACGAAGGAAAAAAATCTGACAACTGGATTTTTGGCCGAAATTTTTACAAAAAAAAAAAAGAAAATTTCACTGAAAATTTCACGACATTTTTTTCCAAATGTTTTTAATCTAAAAAAAATATCTTCGTCTCTGTAAAATTTCGTGAAGATCGATTGAGTAGTTCTCGAGAAATCCTGCTAACAGTTTTCAAAAACACAGTTTCGCGAAAAATAATTCTAAAAGGTGAAGGAAAAGATATGTAGGTAAAGGCTATTGATAAAGTTGCCTCTACTTGGATCACCCGTTAGAAGTCTTTTGTAAACGCAAATGTGTTTTAATTATGAATTTTTTTTATTATAAAAACGTTCAAATCAGCGCGAGCTTAATAGTAAAGATCATGATTACCTCATTTCTGACGTATAAAGAAAAGGTTATTTCAGGAATTAACTCAAAGAATAATTGTCCAAAAGCTGGCAGAAATCACATTCTTTATTTTCAAAAGGCACGTGTTTGACAGATGATGGATCATTAGTTTGTGAATTATACGGTGTTGAGTGGAGCTGTTCTTGTTATTAAGAAAAATGCATTAAACGGAACTTTGCGTGCTGATAAAATACTAATTTTTGCAGGAAAAAATTACAAACAAAGCAAAAACTTGGCTTGATGACAAGTTACCAGACACTACCCAAGGAAAGTCAGGCATCAATGATTGGTAAGCTAAGTTAAGACGTGGTGAAATGAGCACCGCAGACGGTGAACGTAACAGTGAGTCAAATCGTGTGGATGGAAGACAACACTCCAGTTTTGAAAGTTTTCGAAACAGTACCCGCCGGTGGAAGCAGTGGAAGATGAAGATTTCCACTCCGCTTGAGAGATCAGGTGGAGAACGAAGCTAGCTTCACTAGGTATCTCGAATTGGCATCAAATAGCGAAAAGAAGAAACGTTTGGTGCGCTTGTTAACTCAGCTAGATCGGCATAAGCGCAGTCTACAACAGTAAAGAAGAAGTAGTATCAGTTCTCACATTATCAGTCTACTATTTGAAGCAGTTTCTTCTACTCAAACTTGAAAAACTCGGTTTGTATATAACATTTTGTCACTTTTTCAGTTCTTTAACCGAAAAATATTTTTTTGGAGGCAACGAAATTAAAGGTTTCAGCCCTTAGACATGCCCTAAAGGTGTTCTCAATTCATAGAAATTAAGGCAACATTGCTAAAGACTATTTAAAATTCGTAAAAATTTCGTTTCACGACAAAAAAAAAGTACTTTTTGACTACTAGCTTAATCCTCCGCCCTCTCCTCAGCGTTTTCCACTTGACTTGCAATACATTTGCTGCTATATTTTTAATTTCCTCTCACTATGCGCAACTTTAAAGCAGTCCCCTTTCCTATCCACACACCCAGCCGATATGAGTGTCATTTATATTCAAGTATTTTGCAAACATTTAACGTCAAGTGGCAGCGACCAAGGCATTGGTATGCGCTACTCATAACATCAAGATTGCTCAGCACAAACTGCCACTGTTTACTCATACAGTATATGCGTGTGTATATGTGAGCACCACCCCGATGCTATTCAAAACGTAATTTCGCCACATAAAGCCGACTTGTCGTCCTATTCATTTCTTATCCTGCTTATCTGTGTGGACGCATCGGTCAAGCCAAGCGCTGGCTAGCGGTGCGGTGCCTCATTTCCGGCGCATTTTCGCAGCGCTTACTGTCACTTTGGCCACATAGCGCCTTGACAAGTCAACTTGACTTTGACTTTGACTGCGATGGCATTGTCGCGTTGTGGCGCGCTGCCACGCATTTAAGTTTGAATGACCTCATTAATTTTCAATCTGACCGCTGTGATTTCGTTGTAAAAAATGTTCCAACACCGCACAGCCTTGGTCAGTGTCACGCCTACAAGCGTCAACTCATGCCACTCCCCCGCCGCAGTTGTAGTTAGTTATTTATTGGTTGTTGGTTGTTGGGTGTGCGCGGCTCACACACACACACAGATAAACACAGCAGGACCTGCAGCATTTCTTAGTTGGCAACGCAAGACGCGAATTGCGTCTCCTGCGAGTTGCTCGGACGTCGTTGTGCTATTCAATGATGAATTGTTTGTCAGTTGCGTGGCATTCCGTCGCTCATTTGGCCGCGGCGCACGGAGTTTTGTACTGGTAATGGTAGTTAGCGTAGTAGCTGGCTGTGGGAGGATTGTTGTTGTTGCCAAATTGTTGAATGTTGCCTTGTTGTGTGCGCTGCGTGCTGTGGCAGAAATTTGCGTACAATTTTTTCATATCCAAGATTTATGATGATAAATGAGTTGCAATTGTGAAATGCCGAGCGGCAGCCAGCAATTGCTCATTACTCATACCACGCGGTGGCCGGGCTGTCGGCCGCCATTGGAATGTCGCTTCAAGCTCAACTGATTGCGTCTACTTGCCGTGCGGATTCTATTACTTGTATATTTGCTGGCAGTTGCAAAGCAGTCTTGTTGTTGTTGTCGCTTAAGTCCACAAGCAGCAACTCTAATTGGATTTGACGGATGCTCAGGCATCTTTATGCTCGGTTATTTATTTACTAACTTCTACTGAGTGTCCTCTGCGCTGTCTTGCCGCACTTCCGTCTGTCACAACAGCGCTGCTCTGTTATGGGTTGCCGACACAGGCCTCTTCAATATCACTGCTTTGTATATCATATTCGAAGATTGAGTGGCCGCTGGCGGAAATCATTTGCCGACAAATTGTTCTTCATGAAATATTTAATAATTTGCCAATTTTATGTACGCCGTAATGATTTATTGATTTAGGCAAGTCGTTGCGAGCCACCGGGGAGGGAGTGAAAATTCATTCAAATTATGAAATCATAAAAGCAACAACAAAGTTTATTATGATTGGAATTTAATGTGCGAAATATTTTACGCTTAGTTGCAATCTAGATAATTAGAGGCTTAGAAAACCGTCATATTTTTGGGCACTTTTCTGTTTAATAGAAAATAACTTGGCGGATGGAGGAAAGTTCTCTGATTGTCATTCACTAGGAAGTGGCCAGAAACGATTCTTTAAGAAATATGGCTCAAGCTGCAGACGACTTCCGATTCTAGACCAAGTACCCTCTGGGTAGCCACAGAACATCCGTTTGAATGCAAGCTAAATAAAGTGAGAAGACAAAACGTTCCCTCCATTGGGTTGTGCGCTGTGTTTGGTACCCGCCACCTAAAAAAACACCCACAATGAAAAATCACCTACAGCCTCGGATGAGAGACCCCTCTTTTGATGAAGAAAATGCAAACGCATTAAGGATAATGATTTAAGGGCATGTACCTGGAATGTCTAGTCCCTTAAATGGGAAGGTGCCGCTGCTCAGCTGGTTGATGATCCTCGTAAGAGTAACTGTCATCAACGCCGTCAAAGAAATACGACGGACGGGACAAGGTCTGAGGCAAGTAGGTCCTCGTGGCATTTTCTAGCATAGGAAAATTCACCAAGTTACCCTGGCTGTCTCCGGATCGAAAAGCCACCAACCAGATCGATCATGTCTCCAGTGTTTAAGACCATTGACTCGGACCACTATCTGGTTGCAGCCTAGATTCTCACCGCGCGCTCTGTAGCAGCACTAAGAAAGCTCACGTCATCAGCCACGATGTCAATCCTGTTTAGCGACTTTAACGCCAGGGTTGCAATCACAACAGACAGCCAAACGATTTTCTACTCGACTTGCACTCCAGCTCTCCGTGAGCTCTCGTCAGAAACTCGGTATAAGGGAACTATGGGACGGAATTTTCGGAAAATGCAAAACAACAGATGGTACGATGAGGAGTACAAAGAGATTGACAAGCTGGCCCCAGGACTAATGCTCGAAAATTCTATGAAAAGATGCAGCGACTAACAGAAGGTATCAAGACCGGAGCATACTCTTATAGAACTCCCAGAGGTGATTTAGTGACTGGTGTCCAGAGCATACTGAAATTATGGAGAGAACAGTTCTCTTGTCCTGAATGGCAGCGAAAGTATAACGCCAGGATTAGGCAAACCCGATTCCCCAATCTATGGCAATGGAGCAGACGTTCCATTACGGAGTTCGAATAGCAATTACGCATCTGAAGAACAACAAAGCGGCGGAGGGCGATGGATTACAGGTTTCAAATATGGCGGCGAAGAACTGATAAGAAGCACGTATCAACTTCTTTGCAGGTGGTCGGCCAAAAGCATGTCCGACGATTGGAATTTAAGTTTACTCCGTGCAATCCACAAAAAGGGTAGACTACACAATCTGCGCCAACTTCCGTGGGATAAACCTCCTAAAAATCCCATACAAGGTTCTATCGAGTGTACTGTGTGGAAGAGTGAAGCCTACCGTCAGCAAACTGATTGGACCTTATCAGTGTGGCTTAAGACCTGGAAAATCTACAATCGACAAGATTTGCGCCAAATTTCGGAAATACACGTGAAAAGAAGATCTTCGTCGATTTCAAAGCAGCTTTTGACAGCACGAAATGGCCGCTATGTCTAAACTTGGTATCCCCGCAAAGCTAATACGGCAGTGTAAATGACGTTGAGCAATACCAAAAGCTCCGTCAGAATCGGAAATGACCTCTCCAAGCCGTTCGTACTGAAGGCTGTTAGGTTAATGAAATAAGTAAGTCAAACTGTATTTTTTTTTAATAACGCTTATTTATAAAGAAATACTTGTATAACTAGTTAGTCTACACAAAAGGCTTTTAACAACTACTTAGGAGTTAATATTGACTTTGGCAAACTAAGGACGTAGAACATGCTTCGAGTAAAAGCGCTTCAACAGTAAACTTTTTGCTAAAGGGCATATGTTTGTTTTTATTCAAAGTGAAATTTGTGCTCGTAGAAAATATTGCTATTTGGAAATCACCGCGCTCCCCTCACAAACACAACCCACACCAGAGCACCAACAACTCGTTAGAAGTCACTTGTTGAACAATCAAAATTAAATTGTGAATTGCTTGTCTCCCGCATGTACCTCAATGCATCAATAAGAAAACTTTCACTACAAAAAAATGTTACTTAAGAACTTGCCACAAAAACTTTGAACTTTTAACCGAAAGTAAATAAAATGTTACAAAATGAAATATGCGTTGGCCAAAAAGGTAATGAAAATAAAATATTGAATAATAAAGTGAAATAAAATAAGCGCTTTTGTCTGCCTTTAAAAGTTTTTCAATATTATGACAGCTGCTTATGCCACTTTCCGCACTTTCGCCACACTTTCAAAACATCACCTGTATGTAGTGCCCGTAAGCGCATAAGTACCAGCATAAGTAAGTAAGTGGAAGTGGAGGTGGAGTACAACACGTCACACCTATACACACACACGTACGTTTTTAATATGAGCTGACGTTGGAAACTTTTGCTCAAATATTGAATATTGAAGTTTCAACTTAACTTTCTTCATGCACACCGCGCGCCTCCCCACAACCGACAACCGACAACCGCCTGTGAAAGTTATGGCAAGAAAGTGTACGCAGCACGTGACACGTATAAGTTGCTGCTGCCGCCACTGTGTTGACGTGGCAGCGTCCATAGTACGCACGAGAAGTTTACGAGCGCACTGCCTCGGTGTTGCTGCTGCACTCGTCGCGCTGGCAGGTGAAATTTTCGGTGTAGTATTAGTATTTATGTGTGTGTGCACTTAAGTGGGCCCCCAAAATGGCAGTTTTCAGTCACGTAAAATGTTAGATGAAAATTAAATATAAGCGCTTTGTCCATTTTACCACTCAAAAGCAGGAAACGCACAGCAACAACAAGCAGTAAGCGCTTACTTGCGTTGCCTTGGTGGAAAATGATAAGGACAATAATGCTTTTGGTTGGGGAAACAATCATTGATTACAAATGATAAAGCTGCTAATGGACACGACGAGCGAAATCGTTTAAAGGCAATGAGGGTGAAAACTTATAAATTCAATATGTTAATACAAATACAATGGAAATCACTTTTGGAGGGTCACTTTATCGTAGAAAGCTCTATATGTTTAATGAACCAAAGTATGCAAGCACAAAAATAGAAGACTTTCTTTACTTGGTGGGTGGGAGATAAAAATATAGAGATATTACTTCTTTCCAATATTTTGAAAAATTCTTCAAATGTATGATTTTATGAACTATTGGCATTACAGGGTTCCGGAAAGTAATAGGACTGATTTTCTTCCACCGCGACTGTACTTCGGAGCGTGAGCGCATCGACTGGATTCCCAGCTAACGACACGACCGAGCGGCTGGTCGGTTGTCTCCGGGCACCAGGAGAGTCAGAATAAACATTTTCGCGCGACATGTTTCTGTGAGTGGTGCAAGCCGAAAATGTAGCTTTCGTTCGAGCAGATGTACGCGATTGAATTCTGTGTGAAACTCGGTAAATCTGCGACAGAGACGTTTGATATGATCAAACAGGTTTACCAAGATCTTGCTTTAGCAAAAGTAGTGTGTTTCGTTGGCACCAGGCCCTTTTGGAGTGCCGGGAGGAGGTCGCTGATGAATGAGCAAAGCTATCTAAAGCGAAAACGATGCTCATTGTCTTTTTTGACATCAAAGGCATCGTCCACTATGAATTTTTTCCTCCTGGACAAACCGTTAACACCAAGTTTTACGTGGAAGTCCTCAAGAGACTCAAACGAAGGGCCAATCGGGTCCGACAAGACATCACAGCCGATTGGAAGTTGCACCACGACAACGCACCGGCTCACACCGTCTTTCTTGTGAAAAACTACCTAACCAAGGCCGGCATTCCAACGCTTCCGCAGCCGCCCTACAGTTCAGATATGGTCCCCTTGGACTTTTTTGCTGCCTTACCTGAAAAGGCCGATGAAGAGGCAAGCATTTTGAAACGACAGAGGGGATCTAAGCAGAATGCACTTCGGCTCTCAACACTTTTCCGGAGAACGCCTTCCGTGACGTCTTCAATGCTTGGAAATTGCGCTGTCAGCGCTGCATTCACACAGAAGAAGCCTATTTCGAAAGTTTTTAAAGAATTGTAACAGATTGGTTCAATAATTTTTTTTAAATCGACTCAGTCCTATTACTTTCCGGACAAACCCTGTGTAGCTGACATACAAAGTGACCGATCCAAATCAGGTTATTGTATGATAAACTTTTGTATTTGATGAGACATCTTCATGATATTTGGCATAGACTACTGTTCAACAAAGCGTTTCAATCTCACAATAACTTGTTTAGAACAAACCCCTATATCATATATTTGTCATACAAACTGACCGATGCAAATCCAGTTCTTGTATAGAAACTTTATTATTTGTGAATATTGTTAAAGCTTTGTGGCGAAGTTAACGTTTTTTTCTGGCTTCAGAAAGGTCTGAACTGAAGTATACCAAGTGCAATCCTCCGCCAACTTGACGAACAACAATAGAACCTAACCTTAACGTTAGTTCTAGAAGACTGAATGATTATTGTTGAATGGAATTTCGTCGAAATTTTCAAATTCGAATTCCCAAAATTCGACCTCTTCACTGTACTACTCACATTAGCTAACAGTAATATCAAGAACTACCCCCAATTTTTTGTGTGCTGATGTCGCTCGTTGTTGAATTGCGCATTATTACTACAATATTATAACAAAGGGGAAATAATATGGTGCAAATCAAAGGATTAGTTGCTGTTAATTTATGGCCTTGCCACGCATTTCGCATTGAAATTGCGTAAATTTATTTTGCAAAGCATAGGGAAGCAGAACGCTTGTCAACGTTGGCGCTTTATTGTGACTTATCGCAAACTACGACAATTGTCGATGTTGTTGTAACATGGTAAGATTGTTGTTGTAGCTTGGTGTGACCACTTTCAGCAGTGTGAATTCGCTTGAATTAAAAGCACAAATGCATAGTATAATTGCTGTATTGAAAATGAATGTAAATGCATGTAAGTGTGTATATGTTTGTGTTGTAGTTGCAGCGCATACACACACACACACAAACACATATATACATTTACATTTATGTGGTTTGGCATTTTGCGGCAAAAAGCCCTTTGCTGACCACTTTTAAGTGCTGTCTTCAGCTCTGCTTTCAATCACTAACACTTTGTTGTTGCTGTTTTTGTTGTTTTATTGTCAGCTAACACTTTTGTTGTTACTGTTTTTGTTGTTGCATTGTCGGACTTACTTTACGCATTTGAGTGCCGGCGGCCACAATTGAACGCCTCTTCAAAGTGACCGTCAACGCATCGATGACAACAATTTAAAAGCTATAGAAAAAACGCTGAGAACCACAACGACAACAACAACAACAACAGCAACAATGGATGTCAGTTAGCTAGCCATCGGCATGCACTCAACAATATTAATTTCATTTATTGTATTTCCTTGACAGTTCTTCGTCGTTGGCCACTTTTACAGCACACACACACACACACAGGCGTGTCAACATCCTGCCGATAAGGCAATGCCAATGCTCTCACTATTATATATTGTTTTTTTGCGTCTTTCTTTTTGTTGTCAGCATTGCGCAATATTTCAAAAGGTTTATGCCGCTCAGCGCATAACTCCATGGCACTTGGTCAACTTGTGCGCCAGCAAAGGGTTCCACTGCCTTGTCAGAGCTCGCTTTTAAGTGCCCTCTTGTGTAAAGCATACATGCGCCTGTGTGTGTGTGCGTACGTGTTTCGATTTTCTCTGCTGTTTTTCGCTCACACTCGCATTGGTTTTGGCGAAAAAGGTGTTCGATGCGATATTTATGGTTAGCACGTGCGTAAACGAATTTGTAAATCGCACCTTTTCTTGCCGTACATGGCCGTTGTCCGTCCGCAGTTGTGAAGCTGTAAAAGCGTAAGTGTTGTTGCGAAATGCCATGTCTCAATGGAAGCGACATAATTCAATGCGATCTGCTATAAATAGCAAGTGTATGTATGTGTATGTGTCAGATTCCCCAAGTGATACAAATTTATCGAAAAACTTGAGGCACAAACTTTCGAAATAAAACACTTTTCGTTTTGACAAATTTCTATACAAATGGTTGGAGGTAAAGAGAAGGTGAAAGCGGTCAATAGTATTGGAATAATAAACTATCGAAAATTGTAGGTCTTACTGTGATTGACTCTGAGCACCATTTCAAGAACTTAGAAAATTCATACACTTATGTAAGGCTTGTCTAAGATCTCTATTTTCCAAGGCATCACATATTTTTCTTCATTCGAAAAAACTCCCATATATCCGTATACTTCTTCTATGTTAGTTTAAGTCTTTTTTCAAGTTACGAGTATAGTATATTATATTCAGTTTTCCTGGTTCCATTTCTGATCCCATTTTATATTTAGCACTGTTTGGCTTGAACTTCAATCCCAACTGTCACCTATTTTCTACAATTTCATGCTTTTTTAGTAGAAGTTATAACATATTATAGTTCTGGTCAAGTTCCAGTTCAATGGAGATATCATAAGTCTATAATGGAATCTAAGGATTCTAAGGAAAGATCTGCTTTAAACAGAGTATATGAGATTGCTACGAAGTTTGTAACAACGAGAAGGGAACTTCGGAGAATCTATTAAATATGTATGTATGTACCGAAACGCCACAGACAGCATTGCTTATCTCTCTCTGCCCCATTGTTCAGCCTTTGCATGACTGAGACAAGAAACATTGCGATAGTCTTACTTTCGACAAACCAGAAAACAGCCGAAACTGACATTAGCCGTCACAACAGATTTGTGATAGGCTCAAGGCGCTTTGTTCATTTGTAAGGGTATTGTGATATAGTATACAGCAGTTTTATGTAACACAACGGACTGGCGTTACAAACTGTCCAAGTGAGATCCATGTTGAATGCGACCTCGTAAGCTAACCTAACAAAAAGCGCCATTTCTTCAAGGTTCAATATATAACCAAGGCTCGTGGCCGGCGTTAGAGAGCAGATGCGTTGCCTCATAGTATATATGGATCCAAGTGCCTTGTTTCGGCATTTTAAGATTGCAACGCAAGCTGCTCTGGAGTTTCAGGCTCCATGTCACAGAATCGACACATTATCACATAAATAAGAATATGTTCATACTACATTACATATATTACTGTGGGCAAAGAATAGTAAGACTTTTTAATTCAAATTTCGCATGAAACCCCATTTGTCGAAAGATTTTTACCAGCATATCATGAAACATATTATTACTGGCGATGAGTCTTGGATCTATGTTTACGACCCGGAAACAGACGACCAGTCGACCGAATATCGTGGCAAAGGTGAGCCAAAGCCAAAAAAAGCAAGTCAAAGCTGGTCAAAAATCAATGTTATATTGACAGTTTTCTTAATCATCGATGTGGTGCACTGCGAATTCCTTCCGAACGGCCAAACTGTCAACAAGGAATACCATTTGAGTGTTCTATGTCGTTTGCGCGTAGCTATTCGTAAAAGAGAGGTCTTGGTTTTTAATTTTTATCATCCCATTGGCAGTTTATCATCCTAGAAGCAGTTTAACTTAGCGCAAGCCAGTTGTCTGCTGCCATTGCTTATCTCTCTCTCTGCCTTTTACTGCTATCTGAATACTTCTTTAATGGTTTGGGAACCTACTGCAAGAAACGAAATTCTGATCCCGGACATTGTTAGCCTCAATCTAATTAAAATGTTCTATCTATCTATCTAAGTTACAAGTTTTAGCGCTAAATATGTAACCCAAGAGAGTTAGAGAGAATGAAAGTGTTTAGAAAATGCATGAATTCATATACCAAGCACAAAGCCAGTATTTATACTACTCCAAAATTTTCTAAAAAATTTACTGTTTTTTTGTTTTTTTTAAGTCATCAACAATATGATATGATATGATAGCATTAATCTCAGAAAAAGTCCAATACATCTTCTTATTAATTTAATAGACGCGCACGCTGTTAAATGTCAATAATATTTTTCGTTTAATAACACCATAACTGTCCGTTTCGGCGTCGAATATTCTCTGTTTTTAATACCCAAAATTTCCGCTCGCTTTTTGTGCGCCACGCACATAATGCCACAAACACATAAACGCTGCTCAATCACACATTAATCCTCAATATATCAAATAAATCGTGATAAATGACGGATTTGCTACATAAATGGAATTAATATTTTTCAAAATTTGTTACACGAAATGCGTGCGCATACTAGACAAATTTTATGACCGAAAATCATAACGAAAAAGGGTAATGAAACCATTTAAATGCAAGCGTGTTGTTGCTATAAAAAATAATATGTGCGTACTCTGAACATAAATATGTATTAGCAGGGCAATTAATTCTGTAAAATACACATATTTTATGCAAAAGCATGGCAAGGCGTGATGTTATAAAATTACAACGAAAATTAAAAAAAAAGTGTCGTAAATTTGGCAAAAATATTTTTCGTTTAAAAAAATTTGTTACTTATGCATACTTGTAATAAATTACGCTTAAGGAGGCTAGTAAATTGTCAAAAAAAAAACTTTCCACTTTTACTTCCTTTTTGTATTTTTAACAGATTAAACTTTCGGCGCCGTGAAGAGACAGCGTTAATCAGTAAGCCTCAACCGCTTCATCAAACACTTTGATTGCTTATTGCAAAGCGTAAACTAAGCTAGCTGATAATCGATGATCAAGGAAAAAGTGCACGAAATTAACGTAACGTAGCGAAAAGTTGAAGTTTATTAGGCAAAAAAGTGAAAAGTTTAATGAAAAGGTTCATAAATTAAACACAAAAAAAAACCAGAAAAAAATAACTCAGTTGAACGGAAAGCATAATACCCCTCACAAATACACAAGATTCCAAACAAGAAGGTGATTTAGATTTGTCGGTTGTATGACAGTTATATGCTACAGTGATCCGATCACTTAGAACACATGCCGAATTTCATGTTGATATCTCCTCAAATACAAAAGTTTTCCTTACAAGGACAGGATTTTGATTGATTCATTTGTATGTCAGCTTCATTATATAGTGGTTCGATATCGGCGATTCCGAAAAATAAGAAGCGCTTTGGAGAGAAAGGGATGTGTGCAAAATTTCAAATCGATATCTCAAACACTAAGGGATATACCGGCGGATGGACTGATAGACCCTTCGGTCATGGCTAAATTTACTTGTCATTGCTGATCATTTATATTTCCATGTATTTTTTTAAGAGTCTCCTAAGTTCCCTTCTGCTGTTCCATTTAGGTTAAGAAGCGGCTTGAGTAAGTCATTGCTGCGGAAGGATTGGATTTCCGACGATAATGTAGAGAGGGGGAATATCTAGAGAGAAGGAGGTTTCCAGATGATAGGGTTAGATGTAGACAATATTCCTAATGGTCGAGTGACTTATAAGTAAATCCGTGACCCCGTTGGGTTTGTTGAAGGTAACCCAGGCTTCAGATCCTGTCTGAGTCTGGGTTTTTCGCTTACGGGTTCTCTAAATGCATTTCTTCATCAGAGGCATCTATCTTATAGGTCAGGGTGTTTGTTTGAGTTATCATCTAAAGACTAGGTTCATGTGATTGCAGAGTACCCGAATTTTAGCGATCTCGGGGATTAGCTGAAATGATGGACACTTAGATGTTAGCGTTGTGATATCCACTAGTAAGTTTAAGCGTGTTTTTAGGGTTAGTTTTTGTGTGAGTGGTGTGTGTATGGAGTCCAAACCCTGGTCACCAGTCAAGAGCAGTATGGAAGGTCAACTGGTAGTCGTTTCGGCTACGAATTCTGACCGGAGACTTAATTCTGGTACCATAGGAAGCATAAGCCTTTGGAGTTCCCTCAATCCTGCTCATGTGGACTGGCTCTTCGGGGAATATCGTGGTGGTTGTGGTAAAAATCAGAATACACGAAGAACTGAAACTTTGTCAGTTGAATATGGAGTTGCATTACAACCGAGTACCGGACCCAAAGTACGGCAGAGGTTTTAGGTGCGCCTCGAAAACTACCAAGTTCGTTAGTGTATCCATTTCACACTGACAATTGGTACTGAAAATTCTTAGCATTTTCAGGGTGCTGATCAACGCATTGATTTGATCCGTTGTGCTTTCAAGCACCGTGGGGTAAGGCTGTCGTCAGTAGGTACGTACTTAAAATATACCGGATGTTGTATACTTCTGAGTGCTGCAAACTACTTGGCGAACTTAATTTACACCGTTCAGGGTATAAATATGAGCAGGGTTAGTGGAGCTATCGAAAAAGTGGCGTGAGCACAACACAAAAAACTTGGTCGCTGATAAAAAAACGAAAGATAAAGAATGTTAAAGTAGGAAAAGGAAAGAAAAACAGACGCTAAAGCATGCGCCACCTGTCGCCATTGACTGCCGCAAGCACTAACTTAAAGAATTAACTATGCGTCCTGTCGCCGCACACTCACTCTCGCATCCTTCATTACATCATCATTTGCGCTCAACTATAACCTTCATTTACTTACACTCATTACTTAGCGCGAGCGCGTTTTCAGCGCCGCTAGTTCAAACGCTCAGGAAACGACTTTTTTCCACCGCGTTAAAAAAGAACCATAAAAAAGCAAAGGATGTCACTGTATTTGTAGAAAGGATAACGCGGCGCAGCGGCCAAGCGGAAAAATACAATAATGATATCCGGCGAATGGTGGAGATAACGCAATTGCGCAAATGAAATGAACAAACAGAAGAAAAACAAATTAAAAATAAAATTTAAATGCATTGGAAAGCGGAAGCAGTGCAAAAGCACAACAACAGCAACAGCACAGCGGTCAAGTTAGTGCGAACGCTAGCTGCGAATTCGGTATTGTGAATTTTTCAAACGATTTTTATTTTTATAAGTTTTCATTGCAATACTCTGTTAACCTGTGCTCGCATGCAGCTCTACTTTGTTAGCATTTCTACTGCCCCGCCAACAACAATTTACTGTTGCTGCGCATTTTAATCTCACTTAAACGTTGGTCCGCTTGGCTTAAGTCGTCTTAATGCACGAGTCTGCTTTACTCCTGTTGCCGCCAGTTTCGAAAATGGATTAAAAAATTATTTGAAAAGTGAAAAACTTTTTCAGCACGCCACCGCAGTTTAGGGTGCGCTCGCGTACGCTTACATTTGTCTACAAAAAAATGAATACGAACAGAAAAAATAAGTAAAAAGGTGGATAATGATAAGCGCGCTCAAGCGATTTGACAGGGACTGTAGCAGCAAAATATAAAAACAAAGCTAAACGGGATTGTGGAAGGGCGTTGCATACATATATTTTTGTAGATAAATATGCATAAAAGACTATGTTAAAGCGCGTTGAATGCAGGTTAAAATGTTGAAATTTTTTACATATTTTTTTGTTTGATTTTTCGATAACCATTTTTTGTTTTTGAGTACTTTATTTCCCTTAGATTTCATTACATTATACCCTGTACATATAAGGTATATTAAGTTTGCCACGAAGTCTGAACTATCTGGTAGGTCAAGTTGGAAGCACTATAAAATGTATCTATAAATGATCAGCTAAGACGAGACAGAGTCGATTTAGCCATAACAAACTCTCCGACTATAAGCCTTTATATACACAAAGTCTCTCATTTTCTGAGATATCGTTCTGAAATTTCGCACACGTGCTTTTCTCTCCAAAAAGCTACCAATTTGTTGGAATTGCTGAATATCTGTTCACTGTAGCATATAGCTGCCATACAAACTGAAGGATTGGAATCTAGAGCTTGTATGGAAAAGTTTTTTAGTTGAAGAGATATCACAACGAAATTTTGCATAAATTATTTTCCAAATCTACCATACAATATCTTAAGAAATTTTCGAGATACGATAACAATAGCATATAGCTGCCATACAAACTGAACAATCGGAATCTGGTGCTTGTATGGAAAACTTTTGTATTTGACGAGATATCTTCATCAAATTTGGCATGCGTTATTTTACAAAGCAGTCCTATAATATCTGAAGAAATTATGCAGATCGGATCACTATAGCATATAGCTGCCATACAAATTTAATGATCGAAATCAATTGCTTATATGAAAAACTTTTTCATATGATGAGATATCTTCACGAAATTTGGCACGGATTACTGTCCAAAACAACCCTGCAAGCTTCGAAGAAATTGTTCAGATCGCACCACTATAGCATGTAGCTGCCATACAAACTGTCCTAACAAAATCAAATTCGTAAGGATTTTTCATCATTTGTGTAGGGTATTATAGCTTCGGTGCAAGCGTTGTTAACTATTTGTTCCTAATTTTTTTTTTTTTTTTTTGTGGCTTTTTTCTTATTTTTACCATTTTTATCAGCGCTTTGTGTTGACATTTTTTCAACGCTTTTGTTCGCGTGTGAGCGTAACGCCAGTAATGATTAAATTTACTTATCTGACTTTTTGGTTAAGCAGATATTTTTGTTTTTATTGCAATTTTGTTTGTTGCTTGTTTTCATTTCCTTTTCCTTTTGCTACCGGCATTGGCTGCTTAAACGTAAAGAAATTAATTTGCATTTAAATGAAACTCAAACTGTCCACTGTTTAGTATATAAAGACAAAAAAGTAAAAAAAAAACAAACATTATTTGTATATTTTTAGGTTCCAAAAAAGGCAGAATGTCGCAGGGTGTGCAAATCCGCAAATATAACTGTAGCTACAATGTGTTGACACTTAAATTGTGTTGAGCTGTTTGCCTGCATATATTAATTCTCCTAAAGCGGATGAAGTTGTGAGAAAATTTGAGAGTCTGTGGTAAAAGCTATATTAAGTCTATGTAGAAGTGAGCAGAACTTTTAAATTCCTTGCAAAAATTTTGACAGATTTTGATGCTACAAAGTACAGCTAAGGACATTAGTAAGGTTTTGATCTAATTCGGTATTTTGTAGCAGGCTTTGCTGTTGTTTAAGCTTGGTTCGAGAAATTGTTTATTCCAGGAATTGTTTGCATCATTTCGTGACGAAACATGGATCCATATCTATACATATGGACAAAGAAACAGTCATGAAAGTAGGCTGAATCTTCTCTAAAGCCGATGAAGACTGTGTTATCGGCTGGAAAGCAACGACACCGTTTTCTGAAAATCAGCAGATAGGATTAACAACAACCGGCTACATCGAAGGCAAAACGCTCACAGAGCTCTACGGCCGAATTATGGAGTTGACTCGCCACAGCGGTGTAGATAAACGTGCTCTTCAAAAATTCACTCTCTGAGCAAAAAGCTAAGCCGAGAGAGATAGTGAGATTGTGTTGGTTATCGCCGCCAAGAAGCCCTACCTTACGAACGCTGCCTCAGACGATTCGAAAATTTGGTTTTATTGCTGAATCAAGTATATCGAGCCACAAGATGACTATCTTCAGCACGAAAACATAATTTTCTTTCTGTCGAAATTTTCTGTTTTCTTTTTCAGGTTAAGTACATATTGGCCATCGTATTATATAGACAATGAACAAAAAGTCTCAATATATATATATATATATGTCTATATAAAGGGTGCTTTACGTAAATAAAAAAGTGGGGTCTGAGCGCTAGTGGGGTTTATTTTTGCACTTTTTGAGAAAATTTACTGGAGGATAGAGACATGTGTAGAATTTCACGCAAGCAAGGCAAGTCCTCTTAGCGCCATTCTCTTGGATGGGGCCAGATACGATTTTTATTCATACGGCTCAAGCAGCTCATGACTTCCGGTCTTAGGCCAAGTATCCTCTAGGTAGCCAAAAAACATCTGTTTGAAGACGAGCTAAAGTGAGAAGTCGAAAGATCCCTCCCCAGAGTTGTGCGCTAGGTTTAGGGCCCTCCACGCAAAAAACACTACCATCGAAAAGAAAAAAAAACGAGGATGAGAGACCCTCCTTTTGATAACGATGCATTGCAGTCACCTGGAATATCAGGTCCCTTAATTGGGAAGGCGGCGCTGCTAGCTGGTTGATATCCTCGTTAGAGTAAAGGCTGAAATCACAGCGAGAAGAAGAAGGTGTATATTTTTCATATCATCAGAAAGTAGAAATTTCAGCAAACCTAAAGCCTCCATATAAAAAATCATTTTTTCGATTTCAGCTCAAAATAAGAGAGATTTTTTGAAAAAATAACCATTTTTTGGTACAAAATTATAATAAAAAGTTCAAAAACTTGCATTTTTGAAATTTTCATATAAATTTTGAGGTTATGTGAAGAAGTTGTTCATACAAAAGTTGTAGATCTTTTCATTACCCAGAACTTTACTAATGTAGTTATTTTGTAAAAATGATATAATCCATTTTAACATTTAAAAAATCTTCTTCTTCCCAACCTCACCACGCCTTTAATAATTTTTATACTCTCGCAACAAAGTTGCTAAAGAGAGTATTATAGTTTTGTTCACATAACGGTTGTTTGTAAGTCCTAAAACTAAATGAGTCAGATATAGGGTTATATATACCAAAGTGATCAGGGTTACGAGTAGAGTTGAAATCCGGATGTCTGTCTGTCCGTCCGTCCGTCCGTCCGTGCAAGCTGTAACTTGAGTAAAAATTGAGATATCATGATGAAACTTGGAACACGTATTTCTTGGCTCCATAAGAAGGTTAAGTTGGAAGATGGGCAAAATCGGCCCACTGCCACGTCCACAAAATGGCGGAAACCGAAAACCTATAAAGTGTCATAACTAAGCCATAAATAAAGATATTAAAGT
The DNA here is from genome assembly GCA_037783105.1 of Bactrocera zonata. Lineage (NCBI taxonomy): Eukaryota > Metazoa > Arthropoda > Insecta > Diptera > Tephritidae > Bactrocera > Bactrocera zonata. The sequence continues at coordinate 55,189 of JBAWJQ010005483.1, read as the reverse complement.
GAAATTTGGTACAAAGGATTGCATTAGGAAGGGGCATATTTTGAGGTAATTTTTTTGGAAAAGTAGGCGTGGCCCCGCCCCCTAAAAAGTTTTTTGTACATATCTCAGAAACTACTATAGCTATGTCAACCAAACTCTATAGAGTCATTTCTTTCAGACATTTCCATATACAGTTTAAAAATGGAAGAAATCGGATAATAAACACATCCACTTCCCATACAAAGGTTATGTTGAAAATCACTAAAAGTGCGTTAACCGACTAACAAAAAACGTCAAAAACACTAAATTTTACGGACCAAAAACCATATCTCAGGAACTACTCGACCGATTTCAATGAAATTCGGTATATAATATTTTCTTAACACCCTAATGATATGTACGAAATATGGGTGGAACCGGTTCACAACCACGCCTTCTTCCCATATAACGCTATTTTGAATTCTATCTGATGCCTTCTCTGTATATAATATACATATTCATATATATATATAGAATGTACGTAGGATACATTTTGCTATTTGTAAAAACATATCTTTAGAATTTAAAAATATAACATTTAATTATTAAAATATATAATACTTATTACTTCTAAGTCAAACCTGTATAATCTTATTCATGTAAGAAATAAAATGTGCATTAACTTCGAAAAACGATTGTTTTCGTTTTTTTACATAGTCCTCAATACAGTTAAAATAAATGAAAATACAATTCAATACTTAAAGTACACAAATTGGTCTCATCTAATTAATTTTAGAGCAAAATAAAAAAATATGTAAATGACGGTTAATGAAATCTCGATTATCACTTTATCATGCGAGAGTATAAAATGTTCGGTGACACCCGTCCTTACTTGTTCTTTTATTTTTGGGTTTCTAACTTTCGTTTTCAATGGAGTTCATTCTACTATGATTTTTTCCACTTTCAAGTATTATCTATCCTGCTCTATAGTGAAAAACATCAAATATAAATTTTTATTGAAAAGTATTGTAAATGTTTTCAAAATTCTAAATATTCTTCAGCAACAACTCTAGAGCCACAATTTTGCAAGCTTTTACAACCAACCAACCACAGTTTCCGACAAAAATATGACTTTAAATTCATAAGTGAAATTTCTTGTACGCACGTTTTGCACACAAAAGATTGCCAACTACAATAAACTTGCTTAATTGGAAATACTAAGGCACAAGTGTGTACGAAAATGCACATATACACACCAACCTCTAAGTTAAATAACTATTTATGTAGTTATAGGAAATATGCAAACCCGACAATAGCACGAAAAGCCGCAGCCACAAGCAACGCACTCAATATTTAAATAATTTTTCCAATATACGCTGGCAATTGGGAAATGCGAGCATAAATAACTTTGCGAAAAACCACTTAACCGCACAAACACTCCAGCACGCGCACATGCAAGCAAGGACACGACACTACGTGTTTATGTATGAGTGACGTCGTGTGTGTGCGCGCACTTCCGACGGCTGTGCCGAAAATGTCAATTTTATAAACCAAGCAATGCGCTAAAGCGCCTACAAACGAGCACCAGGCCCAGTTAGTTAGCTAAGAAGTCACCAAAAAAACAAGAGAACAAAAAGTGAGAAGAAGACAAAAGTTATTGGAAATACCAAAAACTTGCGAAGTTAACCGAAATTTCGCCAAAGCCGAAATTACGAGCGCACAAAGCGACGCTAAGCGTCAGAAGGCTGTCGCGCTGCCTTGCCGCAGTGTCAATGCAGATTTGTAGCGTTTGAAAGCGTTGCGGCCGACGCGCTGCTGTCGACGACACTTGACTTGCGATGGAGCACGATTTGTGGCGGTTTCAGGCGGCAGGAAAACGGCGCGCTGCTCCAGCGTGCGGTTAAGTAGTTTGTGTGCGGCAAATTGGTAACATTTTGCGGTTATTGGCTGCAGCACTTAAAGTGTTCATGAGTATGTATGCGTGTGCATGCGCGTGCGTGTGTGTGCAGACGCCGGAAGTCACTTGGCTTGAATGTGAAATGCTCAAAGGCATAAAAGGGCGAATTGCATTAAACAAACTGGCTGAGTGTAAGAAAATGCAAAGTTGCCAGCGCAGAGTTGAAGTGTGTGTGTGTGTGTCAGCGCGCGTCGCCTTTTACACGCCGACAGTTTGGCAAGGCGCCCAATAATGTCATTCGATTGGTTTATTGTTGCCTTAAAAGTGTGATTATGCGATTTGTGCACAGAAGTGTCGGATTATAGGCCAATATATAAACGAATACATTAGGGTGTGTAAAAAAAATTATAATTTTTTAGCTTCGTACTCTGAAAAATGATTTCTTAGACACCACTTCGAAAATCGCTTCAATTATGAGCTCTCAATTGAAACAGGAAAGTCCTCCACCTTACAGTTTTATATTTTTTTTTATTCGACCCACCCTAATATATACATATTTATATATAAATAATGTGTAGCAGGCAGTGAAGTGGTAAAGCTGCTTGTTAGCGCCAATTGCTGCAGTGTTGCCGCGTCGATTGCCTGCAAGTGCATGCTTAAGAGGATATTCTGGTCTAGAGGCCTGAATATCGAGCGTTTTTTGGCAATTGGTAAACAAAAAAGCAATTGAAACTTTTATTATTCATTTTTATCATTTGTGTTTTTATATTTGAAGAGTACTTAAAAGTAGTTAAAAAATATTTATTTATTTATTTTATTTTTTTTTTAAACAAAAAACTTTATTTATTTTACAAAAATATTTTTATTTTTTTTATTTTAAAGAATATTTTTTTTTTAATAAAAAAAAGTAATTTTTTAAAATTTATTATTTTTGATTTTTTTTTTTTTGTTTTAAGTTAAGCGTCATTGACATAGATGGGAGAAAAATTGGTAATGACCTGACAAAGCTGGATTTTTGATTAGTACAAATGACGCTAGCCTCCAAAAGTGCAAACTTTTTTTTCATAAAATTACGATTTTTTCACTAATTTTTTAACTTTGTCCAATTTTCTGAAATATAAATTTAAAATTCTTGATTTCTTATTGGTTCGTGTCATAAAGGGATATCTAGGATATATTGATGCCATGCTTCAAGTAAATCGGCTTAGGACTTCAGATAATGGCAGGCACTGTGCCTGGCCAATGCTTAATGACGCAGGAACGCAGGCACTGTGGCTGGGCAATATTTAAGAGACTCTCAAGTTGGAATGTGATGTGATTTAAAATCAAAAGGTTACCGGGCATCGTGTCTGGCCAGCGCTGTCATGACTTTCATATCGACATGTGATGTAGTCATGAGGTTACCTCAAAGGCAAGAGAATAATATTCTTTGTTGAAAATTTGGCCCGCAGGAAGTAGTTTGGGGTCCACCATACCCCGAAATTCGAAGAAAGCTACCAACATAGCCTTGACTTTTTACCTGCTTTGACGTGGTTTTTTCAGCTTCGGCCCACTTTTGCGAAACTATTGGCCTTTTCGAACATTCGAATTCTGAAAAATCCTTTAAGACAGCTATTTTTGAATATCTAAGCTATCCAATTACGTAAATTCGATTTTGGATTTTTTTTCAAATTTCTAAACTAGAATACCACCTTAAATGCGAAACTCGCACTTGTGTGCATTAAGTGCGCATTTTATGTGGCAAATGAAATATCTTAAAATTCCTGCCACACAACACTTTGAACAGCGCTTACAACGCTGATTATTACTATTGCTTAATAAATGCGTTACGCTATGAATACTGACAGTTTTTAGGATTTATTGCTAAAAATTTAGAAAAAATTTGTGCAAAGATGTGAAATTTTGCGAAAAAATTGCGAATTTATCAGCATTTTTCCGCCAGCTCAGCATTTGCATTTTTATAATCAAAATCTGCATAAACGCTAAAACTAAAACAGCGCATAGCAATTGCAACCATAAATAATGCCAATAAATATTTGCAATTTTTTTGCTGTCCTTTTGCAGCGTTTTTCAGTTTTTAGCGCAAAATAAAATTGATTAAATATATATTTTTTCCAACTTTATGCGCTAAACACACACAAATTTTTTGTGAATATCGAAGCGCCAACGGCAAATAAACACGTCAGCGTATTTAGTCAAACTGAAATTGTGAAAATATTAAAAGAATTAAACTATTGCTGGCACTTTTTGTATTTGCATAAAAAACACAGTAATCAAGCGCCAATGTTGATTCGCTGAATTTGCGCGAATTTCATTATTATGTGCCATATTTTCATAAGCAATATTGCTTATATTGCATATTAAGCTAATAAATTTCGTGCAAATATTTCATATTTAGTTGGCGCTTGAAGTGCAAACTAACAAACGCTTTTCTGCTGCATGAGTTATTTATTATGTGCTGAAAAAACTGGACGCGCGGAAAAATTGCTTAATTAATGTTTTGCGCTAGGAAATTAATTTCAGTTTTTAAATGCATTTTGGTTGACAAAAAAATTTATATTTTTACTAAGCAAGTTATGGCTAAATTAATTAATAAATACTTTGGTTTTTATAGACTTTATATAGTTTGAAAAATGCTGCAAATATAATTTTATATGAACTTAGTAACGCTTTGATGGATTAAGATTGGAAAAAACATGGAAATAATTCTGTGATATATGCAACAAAAACAAATTCAGAGAAAACGTTCAACTTCAGTTTCAACGCAGAATTATTTCTCTTCACGGGGTGGGATACCATAAATACCGAGAGTTAAAGAGGAAAGCGAGCCGCATATGTAAACAAAGAAGAAGGAGGCCGAAATGCATGAGTATGAAGAGCTTGAGAAGCTGGCCGACAAGGGCATTGCTCGAATTTACTACAAAAGCATACGGCGACTAACGAAAGGTTTCAAACCGTAGCAAACACATGCAGGACTGAAGTGGTGATATAGTGACCAGAACATACTGAAATTACGGAGAGAACACTTCTCCGGCTTTCTGAAAGGCGGTGAAAGTGTAACCTCTGGAGATGGCGAACTCGATTCTCCAATCGATGACGACGACATAGACATTCTATTGCTTGACCATAACAAAGTTCGAATAGCAATTACCCGCCTGAAAAGCAACAAAGGGGCAGAGGCCGGTGGATTGCTGATTGAGCTACGGCGGCAAAGAACTGACAATGTGCATGCTCAGATATGGCTAGATTTAAGCATGTCCGACGATTGGAACCTAATTATGGTCTGCCCAATCTACAATAAGGGGGACGTATAAGAACTTATCGAGGGTAGTGTGTGAATGACTGAAGTATCAGTGTGGCTTTAGACCTGAATATCGAACATATTTTCACCATGCGTGAAATCTTGGAAAACACCCGTGAAAGAAATATCGACACGCACCATCTCTTCGTGGATTTTAGAGCCGTCTCCGACAGCACGAAAAGAAACTGCCTCTATATCTGCCCTTGGTATCGCTGCAATGCTAATACGGCTGTGTAAGCGGACGTTGAGCAACACTCAAAAGCTCCGTCAGGATCGACCTCTCCGAGCCGTTTGATACCAAACGAGGGTTCAGCCAAGGCGGCTCCTTATCGTGCGACTTCTTCAGTCTACTGCTGGAGAAAATAGTTCGAGCTGCAGAACTTAATCGAGCAGGTTTTATAAGAGCGTACAGCTGCTGGCGTACGCCGATGATATTGATATTGTTGGCTTTAACAATCACGCCGTTAGTTCTGCTTTCAGTATATTGAATAAGGAAGCGAGGCGTTTGGGTCTGGTTGTGAACGAGGGCAAGACGAAATATATCCTGTCATGAAATGAACAGTCATCGCATTCGCGACTTGGCTCCCACGTCACTGTTGACATTGTAACCAGCATCAACAACAATGCAATCGACCCTGAAATCTAACGCAGAATCACTTTTGCCAACAGGTGATACTTCCGACTGAGTAGACAATTGAGAAGTCAAGTCCTCCCACAATGAACAAAGACCAAACTCTACTAGTCCCTCATTACTTCCGTCAAATTATAATATGCGGAGGAGTGGACAATGACTTCACCTGATGAGTTGGCCTTAGGAGTGTTCGAGAGAAAGGTTTTGTTGAAGATTTACGGATAAAGCAGCGCAATCCACTTCGAAGATCGATAGTCACCAAAAAAGGTTATGATGTCTTTTTGATGGGATTTCAAAGGGATCGTCTGCTTTAAGATTTTCAAATAAAAACCAATACCACAATTATTTCTGTGATCAGCTGGATGAAGTAAGTGATGCATATAAACAGAACAGGCCCGAATTGATCAATAGATAAGGTCGTAGTGTTTCACCAGGATAGTCCGAGTACTAATACAAGTTTGATGACCCACCAAAAGCTTTTGCAGCCTGAATGTGCCGGAATATGCTACCACAGCCACCAAATTCTCTATATTTGACTTCTTTGAACTATTATTTGTTCTGACAGCTGCAAAATTTTATAGATGGGAGAATCCTGGGTCGCAAAAAGTCCTTTGGATCAGTTTTTTGTCTACAAGGACCTTTGTGACCATATGAAATGCAAGAGAGGGCACAATAGATCATAGGTCGCAGTGCAAAACCTCAATTATTTACTATCTTGCCTGCAAGAATCAACAATTTTATGAGCGTGGAAGCAATATCTTGCCCGAAAGTTGACAAAAAATTTTGAATCAAAATGGAGACTATAGAATATCATAAAATGTCTTACACTAAAAAAAAACTTATTTAAATGACATTAAAAAAACGATAAGTACTTAGTGAACCACCCAATATATACCTTAAAGGGTATGCAAATTTTAGTATTTAGAACGATGCGATGCTATTTGGAGTAACCAAAACTAGGCCAAACACCCAAATGTACAGTAATTTAGGCCTTGCATGTTGGACTTCACCTAGCAAACGTCGGCTGAAATTTTGAATAATCTGTACTCCTATACCACAGCTGAGAAAAGCATGACAATCTAGCGCAAAAAACATCACTTTCCAAATCTCCCGCCGAATATGAGGCCATATTTATATTTCTGTGCACTTTCAAAAATTTCAAAATGACGTCATTAACATATTTTCCGTTTGAGTAAACAAATGAAAAAGCGAAACTTCAAAAAGCAATTCTTTGCTTTACGGAAATTGCACAGAATAGTGCAAAGGAAACGCATTAAAATCAATGAGCATCCGCCGCCAATGTACACAGCGCCACACACACACACACACACACACACACACACAAGCGAGCACATGTTTATCCAGACAGCAGCGAATAAAAAGTTAGCACGCAAGAAAATGGATTTAGTTGTTTAAGCAATTGAAGTAAAGGAATTGCACTTGGCTGCCACTGATAGTTAAGTGCAAAAGGTAGTTGTTATTGTTGCCAGCTAGTTGCTTTGCACTTTTGCGCCGCGCCGCTGCAAAGAAAAAACATGAGCTGTTGCAACAAAGCGTGGCATAAATAAAAGCAGGGGCAGCACATGCTGCACATTAAGTCTACATGCCCCTAAACTCATGCTACGCACAAGCAACTGGCTACCGCTGCCCCTCCAGCGCGCAGCGCGCACATACAAGTTCCGAACTGTAAACAGTTTTAATGACGCAAACAATAAGGTGGCGGCGTCAACGGCTGCGGCGCCTCAACAAAGTGCAGATTTTCTTTTACTTTGCCGCTTACACCGGCGTCTCGCCGCCGCCGCCCGCCACTCAGCGCGGCTTGATGTGCCACTACACTACGCGCTGAACTTATGCGCTTGCTGTTTACTCTACTTGTTACTGTTATTATTGTGCTTCGCTGAACCTATTGCTGCTCTTGCTGCTGCTGCTTTTCGCTTTTTGCAAATATCGCTGTCATTGTTGTTGTTAGTTGATTTCTTAGTTGTTTGAATGCGTACAACACAACCACTTACACTCACGCGCTGCAGCTGCGGCTAAAAACCAGTGAAACTGCAAAGAAGCAAGCTTTAAGTACCATTAAGTTGGCGCGCGTCGACGCAAGCGCAGCGCGGCGCACTAGGTAATGAGTTCGTAATGCGCGTGGCAGCGGCGCGGCGGTAGCACAATCTGCACGGCGTCTACAGCTAAGTAAGTACGTGTGTTAGCGCGTGAGTAAGTAAGTAGTTTGATAAAATTTTCCAAAACTCATCGCTCGTGTCTATGAAAAATGAATGGCAAACGCTTAAGTGAAGTGAAAATCTGAAATTTGAAAACTTTTGACTTTGTTGACTATTAAATTGCTTCCTTGTTTTTGTGCGGCCGACTGAGCGCCAGTACAAGCACATACACTTGTGCGGCGGTGTGTGTGTGCGTTTCCGCGTACAGGAGCTTACATATTTCTATATTTACCACTCAGCTGGTTTGTTGTTAAACATAAAAGTTGCACTGTAGCAGCTACACTCAGAGAAAAAATTGTGTTTTACCCGTTAAGTCTCGATGAAAATACATTAAAATGACTTATTACATTAAATCACCAATTTTTCACGATCCGTAAAAACTTCAAAGACATAATCAAACAAAACTTGAAACCTGCATATTTGAAGAAGTGGATTTCTACACAACACAGCTGCTAACCGGACACGGATATTTCCGAAAGTATCTTCATAGAATGGGTAAAGTCGAAGAGCCGTTATGCCTATATAACGACGCAACAGAAGACGACGAGAAGGAACGCCAACCTGAAGTAATGCAAGAGGAGGGGTTCTTAGTGACCTGCAAGTGGCACATACCGTTGCTTTGACGACAGCTCTGATGATGCGGAAGGCGTTTTCCAACCGCTCACCCGCAAAAAAGTATGTAGCATGCTACAACAGTGTTATAAACAAAATTCCATGGCTCATACCAATCATAGATTTTAATAACTTAATTTAAATTTTAATTAATTTTTTAAAACTTGCTAATTAATTTGAAAAAAAAATGAAATTGTTTATTTTAATAATTAAAAAAAAATACTTTGATATTCATTAAATTTCTAATAATTTAATACTAAATTACAAAAAAAAACTAAATATCAATAATTTAATTAAAGTTATAACTAATTTAAAAAAATTTAATTTTTATTAAAAATAGAGTATATGTATATTAATAATAGATTTCAATAACATAATTTTTATTAATTTTTGATAATTTACTAATTAATTTGCAAAAAAACATTTACTTACTTTTAATTTCCAGTCATTTTTTAATCTGAAAAAAGAAACAAAACACATTTTGAATTTCAATAATTTAATTAAACTTTTAATTAATTTAACAAATTTACTTCTGAATAAAAAATTGAGATATATTAATAATAGATTCCAATAACATAATTTTAATTAAAAACATAAAACAAATTCTTGATTTAATTAATTAAAAAAAATTAATTTGAATTTTAATTAATTTCCAGTAATACACGACTTAATGCGAAAAATCAAAAAATTGTAGATTTCAATATCGTAAATAATTTAATTAAAATTTTAATTAATTAAAAAAAAGATTAATTTGCTTTTTAATAAATTTCCAATAATTGGACTACCAAGTTCGAAAAATGAAGAAATTATATATTTCAATATTCAAAATAATTTAATTAAAATTTTAATTAATTAAAAAAAAATTAATTTGCTTTTTAATAAAATTCAAATAACTGGACTATCGAATTCGAAAAATAAAGAAATTATGTATTTCAATATTATTTATTTAATTAAAATTTTTATAAATTAAAAAAAATTAATGTGAATTTTAATTAATTTCCAGTAAATTACGACTTGATTCGAAAAATCAAAAAATTATATATTTCAATATCATAAATAATTAAATTTTAATTTTAATTAATTTCAAATAATTTACTACTTTATCAAAAGTATTACTGATTTCAATAATTTAAATTTTAATGAATTTCTAATATTTAACTCTAAACGGCTTGACCGATTTTGATGAAATTTTGTGTGCTTATCCGGTATCTATGAGAATCGGCCAACATCTATTTTTCATCTCTGTAAATGTTAGGGGTAGTCCATCCCAAAATTTTTTTTTTATTCTTTAGACAAAATTTTTAATTTCTATTTTTTTATGATACAACATACAAAAATACATACAATCCTCAATTTAATTCTTGTTGAAATACGATCAAATAATGGCATCGCATTGGCCGTTGCATCATCGGACATTGCAGCAACTTTATTGGATGGAGGTAGAACAGCTCATTCAGTATTTAAGCTGCCACTAAATATCCAGAATAACCCTGACGCAGTATGCAACATTAAGAAACAATCGTCCATGGCCACAGTGCTAAAACGGTGTAAAATTATTATTTGGGATGAATGTACTATGGCACACAAACATTCACTTGAGGCGTTGAACAGGACATTGAAAGATATTAAAAACAGTGACAAACTATTTGGCGGAACTCTGTTGGTCCTTTCAGGTGATTTCAGACAAACACTTCCAGTCATTCCACGTTCAACATACGCTGATGAGATCAACGCTTGCTTAAAATCATCTCCATTGTGGAGTAATGTTGAAAAATTACAGCTAAAAAAAATATGCGCGTTCAAATGCTTCAAGATCCATCCGCTGAAACATTTTCAAAACAACTCTTAGATATCGGTGATGGAAAAGTTGCTATAGATGAAACTGGATACGTAAAATTACCGACCGATTTCTGCACAATCGCTGATTCGCAAGATACTCTCATTGAACAAATATTTCCCGATATACACACACAGTACATAAATCATGAGTGGCTTGCAGAAAGAGCGATTTTAGCGGCAAAAAATGTAGACGTTGACAATTTAAATCTGAAGATACAAATGTTGTTGCCAGGGAACTTGGTATCATATAAATCCATTGATACAGTTTGCGACGACAGCGAAGCAGTAAATTTTCCCACAGAGTTTTTGAACTCACTGGATTTGCCAGGCATGCCACCGCATAATTTACAATTAAAGGTTGGATCTCCAATTATCTTGCTTCGTAATTTGAACCCGCCCCGGTTGTGCAACGGTACGCGATTAGTCATTCAAAAATTAATGAAAAACGTGATCGAAGCCAGGATTTTAAATGGCAAGTTCAGAGGTGAAAATATACTCATACCACGGATTCCTATTATACCTACAGATGTGCCAATTCAATTCAAACGTATTCAGTTTCCAATTAGATTGGCATTTGCAATTTGACTAATTAAAATAAGCAATTATAGATTTCAAAAATTTAAATAATTTAATTTAAATTTTTATTAATTACTGCTTAATTTGGGAAAAAAAACTATATGGATTTTAATAATTTAAACAATTCAATTTATATTTAAATAACAATTTAATACTTTAACACTTTATTAATAAAAAAGTTACAATAAATTAAAATTTCAAAAATTTAAAATTATAAATTTAAATAATTTATATAATTTAATTTAATTACTTTCCAATAATTTAATTATTTATTCCATAAAATTCATCTAATTTAACAGATTTCACTTTATTTAAATTTTTCCTATCAAAACCAAACATTTTCGTCAGTGTAATGGATTTGTGTTCACTTTACTGCCAGCAAACACCATGGCGTATACTTAACATTTTTCTTTTGGCGCTTTGCACAAATTCACTTCGACTCACTTTGGTTCGGTTCAGTACGTCGAGCTGTTTCTGAAGTAGTTTGTGCGCTGCCTTTTGGTCAAATTGAAAAGTTTACGCATTTCTAACTGCTCGACAACAGCAGCAATAACAACAATAATAACAACAACAACAGCAGCAACAGCAAAGCCACTGAAACAATAGTGGAGCGCAGATAAACTTTTGCAGCATCAATAACAACAGCAACATAAACTACAAGCAAATAGGTTGGTGTGTATGTGTGGGTAACGGTACTACTAACGCTGATACAAACAAGCAACACACACACATACACGCAGATAAACAAGCAGGCACGCAAGTAGCAATGAATTATACAACCGCCGGCTATGGAAGTGATAGCACAAGCGGTGGGAACGGGTGACTCGGGCAACGCTGCCACCCCGCCCACACACACACACAACACTGCCCCTAAAGCCATGTGGCAAACAAATGCAAACAAGCAGCTTCCTACATGAAATGTTAAAATTATTGAGCGGAGTTTGCGGCTGCGGCGTGCGGGCGGCACGTCGACTCAGTTGCAAGCTACCAAAGAACTTTAAGTACTTTATCGTCTTAATGCAACAGCGACACAAGTAACTGCCGGCGAAGTGAGTGAGTGCGTGCGTGCAGCGCCGGAGCAGCAACAATTGCGCACACAATGAAAAATAAGTGGAAATGGAGTAAAGTAAAAATTGTGAAATGTATAGGAAAAGTTTCGCAACGCAAACACATAAGCGCTTGCGTGTCTGTGTGCCAGTGTTGCAAGTTGCCAGCGTCGTGGATATAAACTGCAAAGAAAACTAAATCTGCTCAATATAATGTGGCGTGGAAAATTTTCGGACTCTAGTGGCTAAAAGAGTAAACTGTCTGTCTTAGCAAGTGCACACGATGAGTGTGTGTGCGTGCAAAGTCGGCATGCAAGTGTTTGCCGTTGTAGCAAAGAGTGTTTGCGCTTTTATGTTCTACTTCTGTTTCGTATTTGTCTTTAAAATATGAACTGCTAAAATTGCAGCTGTGCTGATCAATATTAATTTCTGATTTCGACCAGGCGAATCTTGCCTTGGCGTACATCAAAGTTCTTGAGATTTATGTACTTAAATGTTGCAGTATGAAAAAGAGCTTAGGAGCAATAAATGAAGGATGTGCCTTGTATTTGGAAGCTAACAGGATGAAGAATATAGCAGAAAAGGCAAAATATTTGTATTTTTCTAGCGATTTAAAGTGTGTAGTTTCTAGAGCCTGCAATAATCGTGCAGCTGCTGAGTTGACTTGATCAATTTTATAGCCACTAACAGGAGAGGAGTGGGTCAGGATAAATAAGAAATCGCACCCTCAGAAAATAAATGCACAGACTATCCTTAGATAGATGAAATGAAGTAGCTGCAATAGGTAGAACAGCCAAATACTGGACAGAAAAGCTTAGTATCGAAACTTACTACGATATTCTAGTTGATATGATTTTGGTTGCATAAAGAATGTTAAAGAAACAAGTTAAAGTTGACTTCCGGATATAATAGCATTGACTTGGAGGGTTAGTCAAATCAAATTTCGAGAACATATATTCACAAATAAACACATTTTCCATACAAGAACTGGTTTGTGTAAGCCCAACTTGTATGGCAGCTATATGCTAGTTCGGTCCGATTTTAACAATTTTTTCAGAGATTATATTGTTAACTTGGAGAATGCTCCATGCCAAGTTATGTGAAGATATGATGACAAATAAAAAGGTTTGCCATACAAAAACTTGTTTTTTAAAGTTCAGTTTGTATGAGAGCTATACATTATATATGTCTGATTTGAATAACTTTTTCGATGATTGTAGGGTTACTGTGGAGAATCAAGCATAGCAAATTTCGCGAAGTTATCTCGGCAAAAAAGGGGTTTTTTCATGTAATATCTAGTTTTTGAGCGTTCAGAGTGTATAGGAAATATACGCTTTAGTGATCTGAATTGAAAAATTTTTGAGAGTATTATAGCATTGACTTTGGCAATAAACTGTGTTAAATTTTGTGCAGATATATTCACAAATAAAAGATTTTTCCATATAAGAACTTTATACTGGTAGTTCAGTTTGTATGGCAGCTATAAGTTATAGTGGTCCGATTTGAAAAATTTATCAGTATATTATATAATTGTACTTAACAATGATCCATGCCAAATTTCATGACGATGTATGAAAAAATAGAAAAGTTTTCCATACAAGCACTTGTATTTGAGTGTTTAGTTTATATAGCAGCAATATGCTATATAATATGGTCCGATATCAACGACAGCTTTTCAAAATTTATATGCCCTGTTCAGCATTCAATAACCATTTTGTATATAATATAATATAACTTAGTCTATAATATTACTATATAATTAGTTAGTATGTATAAGAAATTTAAATATTGCACCAGAGTTGCGTATACGCTGTGTAGCACGCAGAATTTTTTAATATCGCTAAGAGCAAATAGTCAACTAAAATGCAAAATAAAAACAATATAATAAAAATCACTCATATTGGAACAAAATTTGAATTTTGGTTATAAAATGGTTAGACATTGGTTATATATTGGTTATAAAATGCTTATATATTGGTTATAAAATGGTTATATCTGACAGCGGAAGCTGAAAATTTAGTGCTACATATATATAATGTGGAGTAGTGAATCATAAGCAATAAAAAATTAAATTTCGATTTTTTTGATATGCTTTTTGCATTTTAGGTGACGAAATATACTTTATTTTAATAAAGAAATAAATATGTATGTATGTATAACTTGCAAATATTTATGAATGGCGAATGTAATAGTATAGCATAGGCATAGTATAGGAAAACCGATTTAATAGAAACCAAAAATTAAGAGAAAATTTCAGTTTTGGTTATAAATTGGATATATATAGGATATGTATTGGTTATATTCTAGTTAAGAGAAGTTTTCTGTTTTGGTTATAAAATGGTTATATATTGGATATGTATTGGTTATATTCTAGTTAAGAGAAAATTTCTGTTTTGTTTATAAAATGGTTATATATTGGTTATTATATCTGACAACGATTTTAATCCTTTTTTTTTTTTTTTGTTGAGGGTACGTTGTTTCGCATTTTAGGTGACGATTTACATACAGATTTTTAGCATACACACTGAAACCGCAGCTCCTTCTTGACAATTTATGCATAAATGAATTTGATAAAATATTGGAAAGCATAAAAGCATGCTACCCAGCTATTGGCAAGCATGCATATTTAATGTGGCACAAAGCAAATAAGTAACAGTCGCATTTCTGGGATTTATGTATGACTTTATTTACAGCTTACTTGATTGTATTTTTAATATACGCATTTTATAATTTCCTTTAAACATGTTGCTCTACCCCCAAATGCCATAACGCATGAACTACAGCTGTGACAGATGACAAATACAGTCTTAATATATGCATGCACAGGCATACATATATGCAAATGTATACACAGGGAGCGCTGAGGATTTGCTGGTACACCCAATACACTCACCATTGCGCCCCTTCTACACTTGTATCTGTGCATGTATGTGTTTCACATTTGAAATTCACTTTCACAGATTAAAAAACGAAACTCTGCAAACATTTGCTTTATTTGCCTTATTTATTTTCTGTTACTGTTATTTTGATTATTTGTACGCTGCCTGCTGACTGAGCCTGAGTGCACAATAAAATTATGAAATTCAAATGAAGTTGGCAACTGAATGGCGCACAAATGTGGTTTCACGCATCAAAATGACGAAAAGCGAGGGTGGCACAGTGAAAGAGCGAAGTGCAAATTCAAAATTCATACATATACGCATACACACATACCTATATACATACATATTTGCACATACATACTTGCATACATATGCAAAATATTGTTTTGTATCTGCGCCTGCCGCTTCGCTTGAATTGGCATATTAGTTGCTCTGCTAAGTGGCGCTTAAGCGTTGAAAAACTCACTCGGCATACAAACGACGTAATTTTCGTGTGGCATACACATACATATGGCGGAAGTGTGCGTTGCTGTAAGTGGCGTTTGTGCTTTCATTAACCTCTTGAACTCGCACACACACACACAGAGGCATAAACACAAATGCTTGTGGCAATTACATTCATTTGTTTTTATAAAGTTGCATAAAGCTCATTGAATTTTTTAGGTTATGTCAAGTATGTATGTATGAGTTAAATTAAAATGATTTCCAAGCGCAAAGGTTGTGTTTCTTTCTTTTATATAGATAATTTTTAAGTGCTTCTGGCAATGGGTGGTGGGGGCTTTTAAATTGTAAAATTACATGTGATTGAAAGCTGAAGATTGACGTAAGAAATTGTTTTTGTTTATTTAAAATGGAGCATGTTTAATTGTAAAGTAGACCAATTTCTTTGGTGATTGTAGCCAGGCCTGGGACAATAATCTGTGCCGAATTTCGTAAAGATATTTTCACAAATAAAAAAGTTTGTCATACAAGGACTTGAGTTGAATTGTATAGTGTTCCGATCTGAACGAATTTCTTTGGAGAATGTACCGTTGATTTACTTAATAATCCATGCCGAACCCTGTGAACATAGCAAAAACTTGATTTTGAACGTTCAATTTGTATAGCAGGTAGCCATCGGTTGCCTTATAGTGTTGTATATTGTAAAGCGGTGGGGTCTCTCGCCAAGCGCTGTGATAATACTCAATGGCGTAATTGTCCAGTGTAGGTCGCTTTTCACGGATTGACAGAGGAGAAAGGTTGATGGACCTGACTCTGTAGAGTTCTGTCGAAAGCTCTTGTTTCAGACTGCCACATCACTGTATTGTCTTTCAAGCAGAAATGGCAACCATCTGGGTAGCAGCAGATGTACTTCACCGAGCACGGCTTCTTTCAGTGAAATATACATCCACTTCGCCAGCAGAGCTGCTATACAAGCTTTGAGCGCGCTCTCTGTGGGCTCAATGCTGGTCAAAATGTACATGACCTCACTAGCAATAGCATCAATATTTTTCATATTAAACTTGTCTGGGTGCCTGGCCGCAGTGGCATCGTCGATATTGTAAAGCAGATGAGCTTGCAAGAAAAGGCACACATGGCACAATTCCATGAGTATGGGAACGAAGGGATTCCCCTGTCTTTTTGCATTTGGTAGCTGGATCCATAGGCTTCGCCGCGAGTACAACAAGCATTGGTCAACAAACAGCACTTGTAAAGTCGCAAAAGCCTTCTGGTACAGAGTGGGACCATCTGTGTTCATTTTATTTGATCTACTTTTAGCACAAGATGCACATCGCCGTAATGCTAGGTTTTCTAGATTTTCGAATGATAACAAACATTTCCCACTAAATTTGAAGTTTCTGTAATTTTTCCTTAAAAAAGTAAGGAACCTCGAAATGGATCACCTTTTATATGGTCACGTGTCTTTTTCAAGTCAAGCAATAAACCAGACTCTCTTCAAGCTTTAGAAGTTAATATTGAATGTGCTATTCATGGCATACGACTTGATTTAATGGAAAAATTGGTCAAAATTAGGTTCATCGAATTTGTTGCTGCAAAAGAAGTCGGGGCCATTAATGCATTTGAATGATGTTATATTCAGAATTTAATTGTAACGATTGTACTTCGCATCAAATGAAAAACATTTCAGTTTCCTTAACAGTCAATGTGTTTTTTTGAAGTTATCATATGACTCTCCTCTCTCCCTGTATTAAACACGGTTGGATGTGAAATTTCTTAGAAATCACTTTAAAATAGTATGCAAATGACTTCTTTTATTCTGCCGAAATATTTTCTAAAATTTGTTTCTTCTTTTTTCCGCTCCGGCATAATTTTATTTTAATAAAAAGTTCACATTTTTTATTTCTTAGAAGCACTTTTCTATGCTGCTTCGGAGCAAAGTTTCACAAAAGCAACACAAGCCTCGAGAAATGATAAAACGAGATTTTGAAAGAAGGGAAGAGTGCAAAATAAAGCATGGCAGCTATTTGGCTCTAAGCGATTTTCAAAGCAAATAAGCAGCGAAAAGGAGGAAAATACTGTCTAAGTACATGCTAATGGTTAGGCGAGCATGTGAAAATGATTAGAAGATATACTTATATAATTATATATACATAAATATGTAATAATATACATATGTGCAAATATTGAAGCACAAGTAAAAGAAATATTTTTCTATAAAGATGTGCATAATTGTTTACATTTTCGCTAAAACACAAAAGTGACAGCGCGTGAACGTAAATATTATATTAATATCATATAAGTACTCGTATGTACAATGTATGTATGCGCAAGTGGTTATGCACATACTGCCTCAACTGAAAGCAAAGTATAAAGACATTCATATGTATGTATGTGAGTAAGTCTCTGCGTCATCAAGTGGGTGTGTCTTGTGTCTTCAGTCAGCGATAACGTCTTTTAACGCATATCTTCATCAGAGAAATATATATTAATGCACACACACACATATATGTACATATGTACTTATTGCTTTTGCTTGTATCTGCACTTCTTTGTTTGCATATTTGCAATGGCTAAGTGCCGTTTTAACTTAATTTCCTCGACACTTTGCTCAACAAACGCTGTCGACATTTCGCAATAATGTTAAAAGTGTCAACATATTTGATGTTCAAAAGAAAAACACCAAATACGAAACACAAATAAAAACAATAACAACATTTACAACCAATGAAAATAAACTTATGTAAGTAAATTGAAGTTTTGAGTAAAGAAACGACTTAAGTAATGCTTGCTGTATTTCTTTTGTTTCTTTGTTGTTGCAGCCTGCTTTTATTTGCGCTGCTTGAATTATGAGTTTGTTAATGCAGGCTGCTGTGTATATTAAGGCCTAATTGAAAATAATTTTTTGAAGCCTAGTTTGAGGGAATGGGAATGTAAGAGACGATTTTTTATGAGGAATTATGATATAAATTTTAAAAGCTTGGCTGTTAGGCAAAAGGGACTCAGAGTTTTGCTATAGTTAGCTGCCTCTCACAGTTTTAAAAAATTTAGTAACAAAAACCATTTTTTTCTTAATTTTCAAACCGTTTTGAAAAATTTTTGTACCAAAAAAATGTTTTGAAAAGATTTTGCAACGAAATTTTTTTTTTTTAATTTAGAACCAAAAAATTTTTCGACAAAAAATTTTAATCATGAAATTTTTTGAAAAAAGATTTGAACCAAAATTTTTTTTTGAAAAAATTTTCTAACACAAAAATTTTGAAAAAAATGTAGAACTAAAAATTGTTTTTTTTTTTTAAATTTTCTAATCAAAAAATGATTTTTAAAACATTTTCTAAACAAAAAATTTTCTAACCAAAAAGATTCGAACCAAAAAAATTTCGAACAAAATTTTTTTTTTTTTTGATTTTCTAACTAAAAAATTTTTTTGAAAAAAAATTCTAACCAAACAATTTTTTGAAAAAAATTTCTAACCAAACAATTTTTTGGAAAAATTTTCTGGCCAAAAAAATTGTTTTGGAAACATTTTCTAACAAAAAAAAAAGGAATTAAAAATACAGAAATAAGACAATAAACTTAAAAAAAGCTACAAACAACCTTTTCTCTCCAAGAAGCTCTAGATTTGTCGAAACCGCTGATATCAGACAACTATAGCACATGTGCAACTACCATACGAACTAACCGATCGAACTCAAATCTTTGTAAAGAAAAGTTTTTTTATTTGATCCGATATGTTCATTTGGCATAAATTATCTTTCAAGGCAGTGCCACAATCTCCTCAAAAATAGTTTCCATCGGAAACTGCCATACAAACCGATCTATCTAGCTGAAGACTACAATCTCCGAGGAAATTGTCCAAATCAGTATATAACATACATATACATAGCTGCCATACAAACTGAACAACCAAACGGAAGCTCTTGTATGAAAAAGTTTTTTATTTAATGAAATATCTTTACGAAAATTGGCTTAAATTGTTTAGCGCGAGTAAGGATATAATATTTGAGAAAAATTTCCCGATCGCATCATTGTTTCTTATAGCTGTCATAGCAACTGAACGGTCTAAATTGAGTCCTTGTAGGAAAAACTTTTTTATTTGACGAGATATCTATATGAAATTTGGCGTGGATTATTGTCCAAGTCCAAGATAACGAAATAATCTCCGAAGAAATCTTGTATATCCGACTGCTGTAGCATATAGCTGCCATACAAACTGGCTAATCGAGCTGAAGTTCTTGTATGAAAAACTTTTTTATTTGACGAGCTATATTCTTGAAATTTAGTACATGTTATAAGCCAAAGTTTCGCTACATTATCCGAAGAAATTCTCCAGATCGAACCACTATAGCATATAGCTGACATACAAGCTGAACGATCAAACTTAAGTTCTTACATGAAGAACTCGTTTATTAAACTATTTATCTGCACAAAATTTGGTATAGACGGTTATCTAAGCCATTGCTACAATCTCCGCACATTTTGTTCAGATCGAACCACTATAACATATAGCTGTCATACAAACTGAGCAATCAAAATCAAACAAAATATTATATTACCCTTTGTTGCTACAAAAAATACACATATGAAGCATATTTTAGCTTCAGTTAACCGATTTTTTTCCTATTTGTTATTTTCTACTAAGTAATATTCGCTTTATATTAACTGTACACTTTTGCAAGTAGCAGTCACATTCACAGCAAACAACAAAGTCAGTAATTTTTCCTAAACTTACAAAGCGCAACTTACTTAAGTCCAGTGCATTATCTATGTATTTAGTTTCATTATTTTAAGAAAACTTTCCAAATATGCTGCAATAAATATCGATTATATCCTGGTTGCAATGCACGAACTCGCACTCGGTTCAATGCCTTGCTTTAGTAGAAATGTAAGCTTATAGTACACTTTCCATGCATTCGCAATAGACAATCATATAAATGCATGGCAAACTGTTAAAAATGCGCAGCCAATACAAAGGAAGAATTAAATCGTAATGATTTTCATAAATTTAATAAATATCGATTTAAAATTTAATGGCTTAAAAAGTTCGAAAGTAAAATTGCCAATAAAATAACTCTTCCCTAACTAGATGGCAACATTAAAATAAACTGAATCATACGTCAGAAAAAAAATTTAAAATAACAAGAAGCAGAGCAAACTAAACACAGCAGTGAAAATAACAAAAACGAGCAACATCACAGAAAAAATAACGGTGAAAAGCACACAAACGCATTTCAAAGTGGAACAACTGTTTTTATTGATGAGCTTATAAAATTTTATGTGAGCCATTTATGGCACAAAGCGGCGTACTGCGAAAGAGCATTGCGAAAAGCGCACAAAAAAAAATAAAAACAAATAAATGGCAATGAAGAAAATCCAACAGAACCACTGCGAGGCAAAAAGAAAGCTGCCGAATCAACACAGAGATAGTCAGGCTGCAAATATCAGCCAGGAAATCGTATAAAATATTCGAGGAAAATGCGCCCAACTAAGCGACGGCATCAGCGCTGAGCGTCAGCGGTGTTAGCAACAGGAACAGCAACAGCAACAGCTGAAAGCAGCTGCAACATTTAATGGCTCGACGAATACTATTATTACAGTGAAGCAAAAATAATACACAGTATGGCAATATTGGCGCGCAACGAACGACCACGCGCCCGCAGCATACAACAGGCGGCTGCAGTGCGCGGGTAAAAGCGCAGTGAGCGGAGAGCAACGCGCGGCAGAGCAATTGACAGCATTGCAATAATAATTTTTATTGCAACTTTTTTACGATACGGTTGGCGAATGGCGGATGGCAACAGGGTTTGAGCGCTTGACGACAGCTGCTTCCGGCACACTGTCAGTCACTGACGGTCTGCTCTGAGTGTGTGTGTATATATCTACGAGCGGCAGTCGGGAAATCGGATGTGAACTCGCTTACACACAACTGTGGCAAAGTGTTTATGCCGCAACAACAACATTGCAAATACAACACTGCCGCTACAACAAGCAGTAAAGTAACGCGCAACTACAACAACAAAAACGCTGGTGTTGACATTAGCGAATATAGCAATACTCATATCAATAAATGTCTTGCAAACAATATATTTGCGCCGTTTGATGTTGCCGCTCGGTTGCCATAGCGCATGTTGCAAATTGTCGGTAAATGTGCTGCTGCTGCTCGGCTTGGCAATCAAAATTGCACCTAAAACTAATAAAAATCATAAAATGTTATGACAATAATAACGAACGGTGTAGTGTAATGAAAATAAAAATACGAATGTGCACCACACTGATAACGGTGATTGATACGCGCGCACTTGCTGTGGCACAACCAACAGCAAAGCTACTAATGATTGAAAAGAAATGTAGCCGTAATATTGATGTTGATTACAAGAAATTTAAATTGACAAAATGCTGCACTGAAAAAACAAAATTTTGTGAATTGAATGCAATAAAAACAACAAAAATACAAGAGGTTCCATAGAAGTACCTAAGTTTGGGTGGTAGGCTTGTATGGCAGCTATATGCTATAGTTGCCCAATCTGAACGATTTCTTCAGAGATTGTTGCATTGCTTTGGGTAATATTACTAACCGAATTTAGTTAAGATATTTCAACAAATGAACAGGGTTTATATAAAAGGACTTGATTTTGTACGTGCAGTTTGTACGGTAGCTATATGCTATAGTGATCTGATCTGAATAATTTTTTGGGGTATTGGGCCGCTGATTTGTGTGATAATCTGTATCAAATTTTGTGAAGATATCTCGCCAAATGCAAGAGTTTTTCATACAATGGCTTGATTTCAACGTTCAATTTGTATGACAGCTATAAACTATAGTAGTCGGATATAGGCAGTTTCTACGGAAATTGCAGCAATGCTTTAGATAATACTCTATACCAAATTTAGTTAAGATATCTCTACAAATGAACAAGTTTTCTATATAAAAACTTGATTTTGAACGTTCAGTTTGTATGACAGCTGTATGTTATAGTAGTCCGATGTAAACTATTTTTGCGAAGATTGTAGCACTGCTTTGGGTAATACTCTGTGCCGAATTTAGTTAAGATATCTCTGAAATTGTACAAGTTTTCTATACAAGGGCTTGACTGTGATCGTTCAGTTTGTATGACAGCTATGTGCTATAGTCGTCAGCTATCGGTTCCGACAAATGAGCAACTTATTTGGGAGAAAAGGACGTGTGCAAAATTTTTTAGAGCGTTATCTTGAAAACTGAGAGACCAGTGCACGCGTATATACAGACAGACGAGCAAACGGTCGGAGAGAAAAACGAAAATGCCTAAACTGATTGAGCTCGTCATGACGAAGAGGAATGCTCCGCGACCTTAGGTCTATTATTTCCATTGTGGCCTCTTCAGAATGATTATTTATTTTTATGTATATGCACATATATATATTTTATAGTGTCTTCGATGTTTAATTTTGGGTATAGCAAACTAAATACACCCTGTTCAGGAGAAAAAAAATATTTTGAAAGATCTTATCAAAATTTTTTTAGTAAATTGTCAAAAAATACGCAGTTTCTTATACCAAAGACATACCCATTTACTGTTTTACTCTAAGCACTTTGAATATCTACGCTATTTTTGCTGTCCAGCCTACACCCTGTTTTCAGAAGTAACTAATTTTGAAAATTTGACTAATTTTTAGGAAATTTTATCTAAACTTTGATGAATTTATGTGCTGGTTTATAGACCGATTGTATTATATCCCATATGGTCTAGTGGCTAGGATATCTGGCTTTCACCCAGAAGGCCCGGGTTCGATTCCCGGTATGGGAAATTTTTTTAGCACTTAAAACTGTCAGTGTGGATTATATAGAATAATTTATATACAATCAGGGAACTCACAACTTGTCTTAACGTCATATAGTCATATATTTTTACACTTATTTGAAAAAATACTAATCACTCTATTATTGGTTCGATATAATTTATAACTCTATGAGACTATATGAAACCCCTAAATATAAGTATGTTTAATATATTATAATATACTGATATATGATTATATCGTTTGAGAACCTTATGAATTTTATGCGGCTTATTTCGGATTATTATATTAAATACGTTATCTAATTGTAATAGTTTCTGGGCCTCAAGCAATTTATTCGGCTTATTTCAAATTTTTGTTCGGCTTACCTAATACTAATCGTTTTAGGGAGCATTATTAATATGTTAATCCGCTTAAACGTAAATGAAAAAGTATTTGTAAGAAGATCTGAAACAGCGTCCCATATGGTCTAGTGGCTAGGATATCTGGCTTTCACCCAGAAGGCCCGGGTTCGATTCCCGGTATGGGAAATATTTTTTTATAAGCATATTCTTATAACTACTTTTTTTTCCAAAATATTTATTTTATAAAAAAATATAGCTTTTAATTTTCTAAAATTATAGTTTGTAATATATTTATTATCCAAACTTTTTTCTAAATGTATTTAACTACTTTTTCTTCATTTCACAAGCGCAAATATGCATATTAAAAAATATGCTGAAATTTCAAATTCAATCAAATCGCAAGTCATAATAAATAACTTATTCAAAAATCACCAAAACACAAAACAATACGTATTGACAATAAAATACAGTCAGACGTTGAAACGAAAAAAGTTATGACTGCCTTAATAAAACCGAATTTTGTAATCAAATATATGACAGCTTGTATATGAAAAAAGGCAATCAAAACTGTAAATAACAAAACGACACATTACATCGCTTTTTACACATTTATTGTATGGATATGATTGCTTAACATACATATACACATGTGACCATACGTTGTGACGTTGAAACAACAACCGTAGGCCGCGTTACGTATACGCCCGAGTGCATACTTAGCAGCGCCGTATAAATAAAATGCCTTAATAATAATAATAACATCAACACTGTGAGAAGTTCAATAGCCTTAAATGTGTTTAAGAAGCAAAAGTTGAAATTTTTGCAAGCAACAAAAACAACAGCGTGAACAGCAACGCACAAAACATGAAGCAAAGAAATGGACCAACGAAAATATACAAAAATAAGTTGATTTTATGAATATATATGTATGAATATGTATATACATATGTATGATTAGAGTGTGTATATGCATAAATAAAGTCCAACAACAACAAATTATTAACGCAGCTAAAGATATGTATGTATATTTGGGTGTTGTAGCGCTATAAAACCGTGTACTTATGCGTGGATGGCAGCTATTAAAAGCAAGTGTGTGCCTTAGTAGAAGATATATTGAAATAAAATTACGAAATATTACAAAAATAAGTTACTGGCACCTTTTCTGCATTTAAATTTAGTTTAAAGTTTATAATTAAAAAAGAATTTGTGGCATAGTTTGATACAAAACTCACTAAACTGTCTAAAGAATCTGTTAATAAAATTATTGTGATGATATTTTTTATAAATTTGGAATTGTGAGAATATTGTATAACTAACTTACGATTCTTGCTTCTATATATCTATATATGTATAAATATATTTATACATATATGACTGCATAAACCGTTTCAGCGTCTTTCCATTGAGTGCAACTTGCAGTTAGCCCGGCAAATAAAAGCTAAGCGCTCAAAAACAAGTTATGCAAACACAAAAGTCATACAAAAACAACAACTAAAGCAAAAATCACAGGTTTTCTCATATTAACAGAAAATCAGTGAAAAGCAAACTACCAAAAAATCAAATGAATAAACATATTGAATTGAGTAAATGTAAATGTGAAGACAGCAAAACAATTTAATGATTAAAATACGAAGCTTGTAAGTCATACAAACTGTCATATAAAGGTTTAATGAGTTGTAATATTACAATAAGCCACAAGTTAGTGTGTATGTATGTATGTGTTAAGTAAATGTGTATGTATGGGCGCTAAGTTAGTGTGTAAGTATGTATGTGCATATATTCATTAGCGTGAATAGTAGAAATCCGTTAACAAAAGTCAATGGCCGTTGCATTGAAAAAACGGTTGTTTATCTTGCGTTTCGATGTTACTGGCACACTTTCGTATGTATGTATACTACATATATATACTTGTGAAATGTATTCAAACTAACATATAACACATGCAAATAATACATACACATAGGTAGTGTACATATGCGAATTGAAGCTATTGCTTTTTGTGTCTTTTGAATAACAAATAAGTAAAAATTAGTGGGTGACAGAGCTTTACCTTTACTGTTACTCAAGGTATTTGAACTAAATTTTATAGAAATACATATATATTAAAAAAAACACAAAAAAGAACCGTTAACTTTGGTTGTACTGAAGCTATAATACCTTTCACAAATACACAAAATTCCATAAAAATACTTGAATTTGATCTGTAATTTGTATGACAGCTACATGCTATAGTCGTCCGATCTGAACAATTTCTTCTGAGATTAAACAGCGTCATTGAATAATAAGTTATGTTAAATTTCGTTAATCTAACTCGTGAAATAAAAAAGTTTTTCTTACAAGAACTTGATTTTGATAGTTCAGTTTGTATGGCAGCCATAAGCTATAGTGATCTGATCTGAATAATTTTTTCTTATATTGTAGTAATGCTTTAGGTTGTAATTTATGCCCGATTTCGTGAAGATATCTCATTAAACAAAAAAGTTTTCCATACAATAATTAATTTTTGACAGTTCAGTTTGTATGACAGCTATATGTTATAGTGGTCCGATCTGAATAATTTCTTCGGATATTGTACAAATACTTTGGTTTATAAATCGTACCCGATATCAAGAAAATAACTAATGAAACAAAATAAAAGTTTTATTTTTGTCATTCAGTTTGTATGGAAGCTATGTGCTATAGTGGTCCGATCTGAACAATTTCTTTAGAAATTGCAACACTGCTTTAATTAATAATTCGAGTTGAATTTCGTGAAGATAACTTGTAAAATGAGAAAGTTTTCCATACATTAACTTGATTTCGATCGTTCAGTTTGTATAGCAGCTATACGATATAGTGATCCAATATGGGCGATTTCGACAAACGAGCAGCTTCTTGGTGAAAAAAGAACGCGAGCAAAATTTCAGAGCGATATCTTAAAAACTAGTTCTCATATATACCGGTAGACGGATATGTCTAAATCAACTCACCTGGTCATGCTGATTATTTATACAAGTCGATATATAACCGTTTTAAACCAAACCTTAAATTTTGTTTAAATTGTATCACAAAATTGTAAGCTCAAGCTGTCAGACATCTCCAATATATAACCATTTCATAACCGTTCCGTTCGTTTTTTCCTTCGCCTGTGAACTTATGAAAAGTGGCGTTACGTTACTTTGCATTTTAGATGAAGACACATATGTATTTTAAAGAATCTGCGTTGTCTTCTTCTGTTAAAAACCTTGTTACAAACTTAGTATACGCTATACAGCGTATTGCTTTTTCTATTACTATAATTTTTCCTCTATCCGCCTTTCACTTTCATTGAAAATTTTACACAATTTTTTTTTCTTTTGCTATAATCTGCGGAGCTTTTGCGCCTTACACATTTGTCACTATACATTAAGCCCAAAATATGTAGTAATTTTCCATTGCTTTATTTTGTTACTGTCACAACGTCATCATCTGCTTAACCTTCTCCAAATAGGCAGATATGGCAACAACAGCGGCACGTGTAACTGTTTAAGCAACATAAACACGCGCCCATCCATTCAAATTTGACCATCTGCTTCGTTGTCATACGCAAGCACACACATACACAGATGAGTACGCTCATTTGAAAAGTGTGAAAAATTAGCTAATAAAAGAAAATATTAATCACGCTTGACATTTCTACGCTGAAATATACGCAAAATTCTTTAAAATGCGTGGCCACGCATACTTGTTACACGTGGCGGCAAAATTCGACAAAAAAAAATTTTTGAGAGTAAACAGATAAACAATTAGCAAAAATTTAGGGAAAAAATAGAATAAAAATTCAAATAATAAAAGTAAAAAATAGTGAAAGTCAAACAAATATTACATATATAAAGTTTTCAAAATATTGGCTTTAAAATACCAGGAGCCCCCTCTCTCCTAAATATATGTCTATATGTATGTATTAAGGAATCACACACTATCGAGTGCTGATAGATATGTATGTAAATATACACATATTACATACATATTTTCATAAATAAACTAATCTAACCCATTGTTTTACCGACCTACATATTTCTTACTTTTTCTTTCCGCTTCTTATACTATCTTTCATCGTGACCTCAAATCGGAATTTTAACTACAAAATTGCCACGGCCTGAGATAACTTGAAAAAAAAAATAGTTTTTAATATATTATTGCCCCTATCCCCTTTTTATTCGACTGCCAAGCTAGGTGTGTTCTTGGTCATTTTGTAGTTGAAAATCCGCTTAGAGGACTTCATCGCATATATTGGAATACATGATCAAGCCCACACCTATCGTGACAAAGAATTAGTTTTATACTTCCATGCCTTGTACTATTCATAATAAAATAATTAAAATTTAGGCTGATATATAAAACAGTTTTGAAGTTGGAACCTTCTAAATGGATAGTAACCATTCTGTTCAATCAGCTTCAGGAGTTTAACTTCAAACGCGTTTTTTTTTTTTTCAAAAATAAATTTTTCAAATTTGATTAAGGAGTTACAAGAATTTTACGGCTTCAAAAGAAGTTTTTCTTTATAGTATTATTTAATTCTATAACATCTCTAGACTATTGCCCTGAATTTTCAAGTTGGTCCGTGTAGTAGTTTGGAGATACGGGGAGACACTTTTCGATGAATTACCGTAAATAACGTTGTAGTGACCGAGTTTTGAAAATATCACAAAATGATTGTAATAAAAGTATCTGTATAATAATAAAAAAGGGTAAATAAAATATTTCATTATTATGGAACAAAAATTATTGAAAATATACCGTTTTTTGCTCTACGAAACCCATGTAATACTTTACGTGAACACTCAGATACATATCTGCCGTACACTATCAAATCGTAAGAGTGGAGGTCTTCCTCTTACTCTGCTTCCTCCGGCGGGTACTGCGTCGAATACTTACGGAGCTGGAGTGTTTTCGTCCATTCGGATGACATTACCAAGCCAGCGTTGCCGCTGTCTTTTAATTCGCTGAACTATGTCAATGAGTCTCATACAGCTCATCGTTCCATCGAGTGCCATATTCGTCGTGGCGCAAAGGACCATAAATCTTTCGCAGAACTTTTCCCTTGAAAACTCGCAACGTTCACGCCTCTGCACCACATAGAGCTTTGTTTTTGTTCGTGGAGAGAGGACTTTACTTCTCAATTGCCTACTCAGTGCGAAGTAGCACCTGTTGGCAGGAGATATCCTGCGTTGGATTTCAAGGCTGTCATTGTTGTTTGTGTTTACACTGTTTCTCAAATATACGAAACTATCTACAACTTCGAAGCTATGACTGTCAACAGTGACGTGGGTGCCTAGTCGAGAGTGCAAAGACGGTTTTTTTGATGACAGAGGATATTTCGTCTTGCTCTCGTTCACCACCAGACCTACTTGCTTCGCTGTCTTATCCATTTTGGATAAAGCAGATCTAACAGTGCGGTTGTTAAAGCTATTGATATCAATATCATCAGCTGTATACTCTTATAGGAGATTGTACCTTCTCGGTTTAGTTCTGCAGCTCGAAAGAAGGTTGAAGAAGTCAACCGAAAGAGAGTCGCCTTGTCTGAAACTTCGTTTGGTATCGAAACCTACATATAATTATGCATATAAAACACAGATGGAAAACGTTGAAGATTCTGTAAGGTGTATGATCAGCTTGACGAGTTAAGGTGTTTACCCAGGCCCGTCTATTAGTGTATACGAGAAATCATTCCTCAGCTGTTGAGGGATCGATAAGAAATTTTGCCTACGTTCTTTCCTCCACAAGAAACTGTTCATCTGTTTAAACCTCTGATATCAGACCATTATACAAACTGAACGTTCGGAAGCAAGTGCTTATATGGGTAACTTTTTTATTTCGAATAGATATCTTGTGGATCTTTCAGATGAGTTTTTGTCAATGACATCGATACAATCTCCGTGGAAAATGTTCAGATCAGTTCACTGTAGAACATAACTGGCACAGAAACTAACCGATAAAATTCCATGTCTTGTATGGGAAAATATTGTATTTGATGGATAACTTGAGCCTTAAGGTCCAATAGATGCCTGAACAGTTTTGTTGACGTTTTTGATCATTTTCCCTCTCAAATACTGCTGCTTAGTAATAAATCTCTCAATAAAATATAAATTTAATATTATTCCCATATTAAAAACAAACAACAACAAAACAGATAGCAATTTGTAACAAAATAACTGTTTGGAAACAACTTTTCAGCGCATTTTTCTCAGCCTTGTGGCTTGCTCGCACATAACAGGTGCAGCACTAAAATTGATTGAAACTAAAAACCAGCTGATATTTAAACTAGCTAGATTAGTTGCTTGATTAGTGAGCAAAACAAAGCGATGAAGAAAAAAACAGAAAAATCGATAACCACTCTGCCTGCTAATGGCTAATGGGCATAAACAAACAGCGAATGCGTGAGCAAAATGAAAATTCACACGCTTTTCAGCTGGAGTTGTTGTTGTGACGGTGTTTGTTGTTGTTGTGGTTATACTTGTTGTTGCCTTTGCAGTTTCACCTGCGGGCGGATGAAGAAAAAACCGAACTGCGCATTATAAAATGAAAACTATAGAACACAAATGGCAGATAAAACGGCAATAGCAACAACAACAAATGCAACAACCACCACAACAACAACAGCGTGAAAAGTTAGAAGCATGGCCGCAGCTGTTGCGCTGCAACGACGACATGCAACCGCAACAAGCATAAATATGCAACAACCATAAAATAAATACTCATACTAAATAGAACAACAATAACAACGCAAACAGCAACAAGTTTAGCGCATATATTACCACAAAAACAACAACAAACAACAAAGCGCGCGTAATTTAGTTGCACAATAAACAACAACTTGCCGCGCTACTTGCGCGAACATAGCGACGAAGTTGCCGCACAGCAAAAGCAATGCGCCCCAAGACGTTGCAGTTGTGGCAGCAGCGGCCAACGCATTAGCGCAGACGCCGGCTGCAAATTATAGCCGCGCAGCCAACTGGCAGGCAGCCGCGCATTAACTTTTCATTGTAGGAAATCAGCCAAAGCTTTAGATATACACTTAAAGCCCACACTCGCGCATTGCTGCCACAAGGTGCATGTCGTTATGTGGCAGGTACTTGTTGGTTGCAGCTGCGCGCGCCGTGCTTGCGCTTAAGTTAATGTGTGTATGTGGCAACAAAGTTTTTTTTATTTTATTTCTATTATTGTTGTTGTGATTGCAGCTGCTGCCTGTGTTGTTGTTGCTGTGGCATTAGCAAATAGTCACGGAAAGCTCGTAAACAAGCTGGTTCTTTTTATGCTGTGTCGCCGCGCACAAATAACAACTTAGACAACAACAACAGCAACCCAGTAAGTTACACTAACAACAAACAACAACAACCAAGTAAGTTGCCAAACAGTTAACACTTGTTAATCTCTTTGGGCTAAGTGGAAAATGTGGGAAAACTTCTAAGCTGCTATTGATTTAGCTGCCGGCAAGCGGCTAGCGACGCTGACTGGCGGATGTGCGGTCGACGCTTAGACTAAGCTGGCAAAACTGTTAACCGCTACGTGCGTACACAAGTAGATAAATGCATATGCTCGGATATATATTTAGTATATACGACTTTGAAGGTGTCAGCTGTCGCACAAATACACACATAGATTTGTTAATAAATTAATTGTTGTTGTCGCTTATAATAAATAAGTGTGCGCTATGCTCGAAGGTGTGTCTAAAGAGAAGTCTTCTATTGTAAATTTTAAAGCGTGAAAACGCATATATGTTGTTGTAATATGCACCTTACTGTGGGAACAGCGCGATTGTTCAAACAATTCGGGCGTGTCCACTTGCAAGATCGATGTTTGTATCATTGATACTTTGGCAGTTAATAAACTAACGGCACTTAATTGTCAAAACAATGCGATTCCTCATTTGCGATAACTCCGGCCAGCTGTAAGCTGAGTGAGCTGTACAGCTGAACAAGTTTTGATAAAAAAAAGAAAAGAGTAAAGAGCGTTTATGAGCCGTTCCTCAAGATCGATGCAACATATAAACGATTTTTTAATTTCTATCTCGGCTCTTAATGAATCGTAGCTTAGATTCTCGGACTTATCTGTACAGACAAACAATTCCACATAACCCCAAAATAGTCTAGCGGAGTTAAATCGCAAGATGACCAAAAGTTTCTTTCATTAAACCGATTGTTTCAATGGCTGTATGCCATGTAGCGCCGTCTAGTTGCAACCAAAGGTCGTCTACATCAACTTCCTCCAGGAGGATGTGTCATTAGTCATAGCTCTATAGCATTCCCCATTTACTGTAACATTATGGTCGGCTTCACTTTTGAACAAATATGGACCAATAATTCCTTATGCCTTTAGATCATATCAACCAGCGACTTTCTAATCGAGGATTTAACGGCATCTCAATAATGATTTGTGTATTATCTTCACCCAAAATGCCACACTTTTGCTTATTAAAGTAGTCATATACGACGAGTATCAAGCGAGCGTTAGATGTCGAAGTGAAAAATATCATTAGTCTAAACTAAACCCAATGTGAGTTGTTTCCACGACAGTCGGGTCTAAGCCTGAACAGACCCGGATATAAGGGATACTTTTCTATACATTTAGTTTTCAAGAAGCCTTTTCCAGCCAAAAAAAGAAGCAACAGATATTTGACTTGTGGTCAAAGAGGCCAAGACAAAGTACCTGGAGGCTACACACCTAGATTCCTCGCGTCTAGGGAACCACACTACTATTGGCAGCTGTAAATATGAAAGAGTAATCTCTTTGTATATCGCGGAACCAGCATAAATTCCACTAACAATCTGAGCTCGACGATCAATCGCAGAATAACTCTTGCCAACAGGTTCTACTTTCGTAGCAGTAGGCAACCGAGAAGCACATCCTTCTCTTGACGAACAAAAACTACGCACAGAAACATAAACGATGACGAACCGAGTTGAAAGAGCACTTGTAGCATTCGATAAATTGTTGTCGCGTGAGCTACGAATATTGAAGAAGATGGAAGGACGAACTGTAACAGCTGTACGGCGCGTAAAACTCCAACGTAAGCGCTGGTTTGGAAGATGATGCTCCAGTGAAAAGCTCCTTCGGCTCGAAAGGCATGGTTGGACAACTTAAAAATGATTTGACCACGCCGCTAGAATAAATTCTAGCCGAAACACAAAATCAATCAATTGTTGCAGCAATTGGAACCGAATATTCTCTTCCAAGGGGTCAGTCGTATCGAGTCTTGCTGCTTAGACAATCGATATCACATAATCACACCTTGCACGAGTTGGGTTTTGTAAGCCTATAAACCTAGATCCTTCTGCAAAATCTTCCATTTAGTGGATGGGCGCAGCTCCAATTGTTCAGCACGATTGCGATTGGACTTTTTCGGGTCTTCTTAGGCACTCTGCTCCAGAGCTGCAAAATCGTTTTCGGTGCGCACTGTACAGCGTCTCAGAGGATACACTTTATCCACTGCAATTTCTAAATTTCCAATTAAGACCAATGAGCGCCGATCGTTTACACAAGAGAGGATCTAAGGAACCGGAATGGATTCGTATTAATATCCGACTAAAGCCGGCGAGCTTCTTCAGCCTGCCGAGTGGCAGTGAAAGCTTAACAATAGGAGATGGTGAACCCGATTACGAAATATATGACGATGGAGCAGACGTTCCATTGCCGGCCAGGAAGAAGTTCGTACAGCAATAACCCATCTGCAGAACAAAAAATCGGTGGGGCCGATGATTTGGCGGCCATTCTATTCAAAAAGAAGAAACAATAAGGAACATGTATCAGCTTCTTTGTAGAATATGGTCTGACGAAAGTTGCCCGATGTTTGGAATTTACCTAATCCACAAAAAGGGAGACCACATAATCTGCGCCAACCAGCGTGGGATAAACCTCCTCAACATGGAATTTACTGTGTGAAGGATTGAAGTCGACCATCAACAAACTTGATTGGATTCATTGGACCTCACCTCATCATGCACGAAATCTTGAGAAAGACCCGTGAAAACAGCATAAACATGGCTTTGTGAATTGACATTGAGCAAGACGAAATGCTGAGTCTGGATAGAGAAAGACCTCTCCGAGCCGTTCGATACCAAACGAGGTTTCAGACAAGGCGTCTACCTACTCCTGGAGAAAATAATTTGAGCTGCAGATCTGGACGGATCACGGACGAAGACAACATTTAATGAGTCGGCAGTACCCACCAGGAAAAGCAGAGGAAGATAAGACCTCCACTCCATTGCAAAACCCAGATGGAGAAGGACCTGGCTGCATTTGGTATCTCGAAGTGGCGCCAAATAGCGAAAAGGAAGAAGTCTGGCGCGTTTTTGTAAACTCATAACCACGTAAGCAGTGTCTACGTCAATAAAGGAAAATAAAAAGGCTTGTGAGCTCTACATCGCTCCTCAAAACTATTTGGAAAATATTTCTGCACGCAACAACAACAAAAAAAACAATGATAAGTTGAAATAAAAGTTCTATACATTTCTTATAGAGCCCTGCTTTCTAACTCTGCCACCATATTTATCGACTACACTACAACTAAAGCTACGAGAAATGTGCCAAGAGCTTTGTACAACGCAAAAATCATTAAACGATATTAACTTTTTCCAATAGCGTTTGCCGCTTTGCGTTAATCATAATCCATTAAATATTTAAATCTGTTTCACAAGGACTGATTTTTACAGCACAGCTTGTCTGCGGCTCACCCTAACCTAACCTAACATACAACAGCAAGTAGCTGGTTCTGCTAGCTGTTTTGTTTTTGACAACACCGCATTTCAATTTATACGAAATAAAACAGGTTATTTATTGTCCAGACGGCAGCAGCGCAAGCGCAATTCAATTTACAAACTTGTAATTATTTTATTTTTGCCATTAAATTTTTTAATGCAATGCCATGTAATGTACATTATAATTGTTTTCGTAGCCAACTTTTTTCCACACAATTTCCATTTATGTGGCAATCAAAACCGTTGTGTGAGCATTATTTTTGTTTTATTTGCGCTGTGAATTCACGTGAAGCCCGAGTCAAAAGGCCAAACCATGCGATGCGGGTTAAGCTTTACGTGTTCAAGACACGCGCTTGCAACGCTTTTTGTGTTACTCGTTTATACTTTTTTTATAGTTTTTATAAAAAAAAATAGCCCACCTTGCCTTGGCGTTTGGGCTTGGTCGGCAGCGCTAACCGACGCACACACAGCGGTCTGGTCCGGTCCAGTCTGTGTCGTTGCGGTACGCTTTATTGGACAAGCTAGCAGTTTGTCTAGTTGCCTGTTAATTTGTTCGTTGACTCCGCGACTTCAGCGCGTAGAAAAAAGCAATTTGTTTGTAGCGTTATTGCTGCATTGTTGCTGCAAGATGCACGCGAGCGCGCATAGCTGCCGTTTTTAGTGGCAGTTACCAGCCGGAAGGCGTTGAAAATGTCGCGTTTTAATGTGCGCACAACCCGCTGGGGCCGGGAGTAACATTGAAACTTTATGTGCATGATTATTTTATGGAAATTTTATTTCGTAAAAAACATAACGTTTTAATCCCACACTAGCAATTAAGCCGACAAAACAAAGAAATCGAAATAATGGAAAATATTAAATATGATTTTTGTTATTGTTTTTACCTTAAATGGCCATGCATTAAATATGCAAATTGCTCAGAGAATAACGTGTGAACAAAATATTAAATTTTTTTAAAATAAGTAAATACTGAAGACCAACCTCCAAAAACAAAAAAAAAAAAAAAAGATAATAACTTCACAAATCAAAAAGGTTTTCCACACAGAGATTTTATTTTGATTATTCAATTGGTAATTTTAGCTAGATATAAAGCGTGATATATTTCGAGGTTCCCCACTTTTTTAAAGAAAAAACACAGAAACTTCAAATCTAATGGGGAGAGAACATTTTTTGGCATTTATTTTTTGAATATTATCTCTTCCAAATGTTGACCGCGCCTACGTCACAGATGATCCATCCGTTGATTCCAATTTTCGATGACTCGTTCGAGCATTTCGACGGCTAACTGGCGAATGACACGCATGAAGTTTCACTCCAAAGCCTTAATTAAAAGCGAAATTGTCCGCATAGCCTTTGGACTATACAGTACATATCCCCACAGAAAAAGGTATAGTCGTGTGATATCACACGATTTTGGTGGCCAATCGACTGGCTCAAAACGTGAAATTATCTGCTCAGCGAAGTGTTCTTGCAACAAATCCATTGATTGATGCGATGTGTGGAAAGTGACGCCGTCTTGTTGAAACGAAATGCTGCCGAAATCACGAGCGGTTATTATGGCGCGATAACGGAAGCCATTGACGTTTACATCGTCACCGGCCTTATTTTTGAAGAAATATGAATGCGATGGTTCCACCGGCTCACCAACCACACTAAACCGTTGTTTTTTGGATGAAATGGCACCTCTAGAATCTCTTTAGATTGCTTTTCGCGGCAACTTTGCTTGTTTGGCACCCACTAGGCCAGAGAAGGGCATCAATCGCTGAACAAAATTTGGCTGGAAAATGTCTGGTCTTCTTTTCAAGAGCCCATAGACCGAATCGATTACGCTCGAGAATTTAAGTTACCGGCGTAAAATGCTCGAAGTCGTTTCATATGTCACTCCGAGTTGCTGCAAACGACACCGAGCCGACTCTCCACGGTTTTCTTGTAGACTTTCACCTACGGCTGCTATATTTTCTTCTTCAGAGATTGCTTTTCGCGAGTATTATCCAATATAGAAAGCTGTGTCAAATCCAAGGAAGTTTCTTCTTACTTGCTAAAAACGTTTTATAGGCTGATAGACTGCCACATAAGAGAGCACATTCCGAGAAACCATTTCTAAAGATAGAAACAGTCTTATTCT
The DNA here is from genome assembly GCA_037783105.1 of Bactrocera zonata. Classification (NCBI taxonomy): domain Eukaryota; kingdom Metazoa; phylum Arthropoda; class Insecta; order Diptera; family Tephritidae; genus Bactrocera; species Bactrocera zonata. Next base: position 18,833 of record JBAWJQ010005483.1, on the reverse strand, counting down.
TAAGGTAGGTAACCGGTCATGACTTAAGGAAGCCATAAGGTTTTAAATCCACTGTTGGACTTTTCTAGATATTGAGTGAGCTTTGAGTAACGTTTTGCCAGAAGTAGCTGTAAAAGCTCAATACGATTTCGGGGTTAAGTCCTCAAACATCTAATTTTCCGTCTTCTGTGCGACAGAGAAATCGTGACGGAATGTGGTAACGCACGTGCTCTCCGAAATGTGAGTAGCATGACACGAAGTGAAGGTTTTTCTCTTCTATGAATGTTGATTGACAACGATCTTCGAAGATCATGACTGCCGGGTAATTGTTGACGGCGTAGCACTCATTGTAAAAGGAAAATTCTTGAGTGCCGTGTACAAGTTGACGAAAGGGTATGTCAGTGAAGTAAATTGGGCGGCCCAAAGTGGTCTTGCTATTAACCCAAATAAAAGTGAAATGATTTTATTTACTAGAAGATACAGACACGATCACGTTGGCATCACTGCGGTGGATGAAAAGGATCCGCCTGCAGATACGGGACGAGGGCGCGTCCGAGATAGGAAGCTTTCACGCCAATAGAATAAACAAGTAGCTGTGAAGCCTGCAGAAGTGGGCTATCCACTTTGAAAGCCGGGCGGCGATACTAGTCTTGAGCTTATCACCTATACATTCAGGGCTGATTAAGGATTGTCTAACGTCGTTATCAATGCCGGTGAGTTACTTTGTGATAAGACTTTTGGGGTGTCAGGTCTCAGCAGAATCGCAGGTAATTTTAAAGCGGCGATGTACCAGGGAATGTACCATAGCTCAGCTATTGGAACGGATTCCGCGTTTTCAATATAAGGCTTAAAAATTTTGGGATTCACGCTTTAAGGGGGTATTCTAGTCTAGAAATTTAAAAAAAAATCGATTTTTTTTATATTTTCAAAGTTTAACTATTCAAGAATATGTGTTCAAGAGGATTTTTCAAAACTCAAATTATTTTCGGAGATATAGGCATTTTTCTGACCCGCCATCCAAACTGGTTCGGCCGGAACGCGAAACTTTGAACGCGTTTTTCTCAAAACTGACTTTTTCGGAACGATGCCCACGATTTCTCAGGTTCTACTGGACTGATTTACTTGAAATTTTTATAGAGTCTGCTTTATAGGCTTGTCTATGGTTGGAACTAGCCCCATCACAAAATTTTTATTTATATTATTTTTAAAAATTCGAAATTGTCAGAAAAAGTGATAAAAAAAATTTTTTCAGGCAGTCGCCATTTTGTGAAAAAAATGTTTCCCACTTTTAGTAGTGCCCACCATTGAGACATTATTCTAGATTAATAATCTTTCTTTCTTTTTGGTTTCAGATAACTAAGAGGGTTGAAATCATGGGCATGGTCACGTAGAAATTTTTAGAGACCGCAACTTCGTCTGCTCGTAATTTTTGAAATTTTTTACTTTTTTTAGTTTTTAATTTTTTTCTGTACTCTCCAAAAATTAATAAATTACGACAGTTTAAAAATTACCTGAAATTCATGCTTCTAGACTAGAGTACCCCCTTAAGATACCCTACTGAGCTTGAAGGGTTAGAAATTAAACGCCTGAGAAAGTTTCTATTGGCTACAAGGCGCTTTGCTGACTTATAAAATCGAATCTCGAGAACGTTAATATACCCTACAGTGTACAAAAGGTTAGGAAACCCCGACTAAAAATTAACTTATTAATTTTACAATGATCAAGATCTTGCTACCCATATCTTCTTGATTAATTACTACATCTTCCAATTCTACAAACCTAATTTCTTCCACTATGCACCTAAAGCTCTAAAAACCTCGCACGCAACTCTTTTGTGGCAACCGATATTGTGGACGCCACATTCAAGCTTAATTACAGTTACTACTTTACAAATGCTAATTTAGTCATTACTACTCATTTACGAGTTAACATCGGAAGTAGTTTTTAGTTTAAATAATAATAAACAACTGGAAACCGCAGCACAACAACAGCACCTACAGATGAGGCAGGCAGCAAGATAATATATATGACTATACAAATTAACATTTACGAAACTCCGCAGCGCGCGTACAATAGGCGCTTAATGAACACTGGTGTAATTTGTTATTATGTGTTTTTGTTATAGTGACCCTACTTTAATATTGAAATATGTATTACAGCAGCAACAATGTTTACGAAGTGCATGTAAATAAACGCATTGTTGAAAGCAGCAAAACCGCTAACACAGCACCGACTTCCTCGAGCATTTCCGCAATTTCCACCGGTCCAACAGTGTAATTAGTCCGACAGCTCCACAAGTTTCGATGGTGCGCAACTACAAAACATAACATAATTCTCACAAACGCAACGGTGTGTGCAAACATATGAATAAAGTATATGTTAAACTAACTTTTTCAAACTCACAGTAACTCAAATAATTGATCGGGAAGCGCAAAATTATGGCGAAAATTAAAATGTTGCAACCTTTGATTAATTTACTTGTTTTGAATCCAAGCTCTCACTCGTTACATTGACTATTTGCTGACTTGAAAAATTGTTGAGAACATCCATGAACCTGTTGAACTTAGTTTAAAACTCGTGGAAGCTTTCACATGTCAGACAACAGTGGAGGAAGAAATTACTAAAGAAATAGTACAGTCAACTCTTCAAAGAGAAAAAGAGCAGAACCACGAAAACAATAAAAACCACTGAAACATATTATACAGGGATTAGGTTAGGTAAGATGGCTGATCCCCATCGGACAGTGTCCAGTTCGAGTTCCTACAACCATTGAAAGGCATACTTTACTGAGAGCGAATAGTTCAGCAGACATCTTACGACTTACTTAAGCTCAAAGGACCTTGCGACTGTAGAGGCTATTGACTACCTCTGGCTGATCTGATCTAAGGATCCAGGTGTGAGCCACAAAAAGCCAACTGAGCTTGTATCCAAATTCACCCAAGCCCAAAGGACCATGTGTTTGTATAAGCTATTGTCTAATGCTTGCGGAGTTGGTCCTGGGGTCCAAGAGTGAACCACAAGAAGCCAACTGAGCTGGTGCCTGTTCACATTCCGCATATTGATACTGAAGTAGCTGATCTTGCAGTTTTCTGCAATAGTGCTGTCTTCAGGCAGCTAAACCACTCAAATTTTGTAATAACTAGATGCTAAATATAAGGAGTCGACACATCCTTTCACTAGTCTTTAACATGCAGTCTGCGAGCTCAATTTAGAGGCTGATATCGCTGCAGTTGTCCTACTACTATCTTTATGATAGCCACTTTCGCTGGAAAGAACTGCAGTGGTCAAGAAGCCCGAACCAGGAGCTGATGAATAGTTCCCTCCAACAACTCTCCAAGTAAGCTTTGTTTCATCCGTTAAATATAACGAGCTCAGAGCCCCTCTACTTCAGCGAGTGCTTCCCGCCCATGCCTACCCTGAAAGTCTGTGAGCAGAGAAACAGCAGCCAAGTCTAAGTTCGGCGTCCGGATAATCTAAGTGTGTATTTTGTAGAAATTTGAGAGAGTCCACACTCCCAGTCAGCTGAATACTCAAATTCTTGGAATCTGATAGCGGCTTTCGCGGTCAAACAACTTCCGGCCATGTTCACCGATACATCCAAAGATCGAGCGCGCAATTTGCGAAAGCCGCGATTCTGGCCTCAAATGCACATGCAGTCATTTCTACAGTCAACATCTACTTAGACAGAAAAACTACAATCAAAGTAGTAACCTCGTATTGCATATCGTCCAGCAGTGCCTTGGAAAGCAGGGCAGCAGTGGAAAGTGTTACCAAAAGTAAGCAACTTCACTTCTACTGGATGCCAGGCCACAAAGGCATGGAGTGCAATGAAATAGTAGACGAGATTGCCAAAAATAGTGTATGGCTACCTCTTGAAAACGTGATTAATATTGGGACCCCCATGTATTGTTTATGCGATGATATAGACAGAAGCATGGTAAACAAATCAAAACCCGATGGAACGAGCTATCTGGGTGCAAAACTGCAAGTATAAATCAGTAGATCGGAAGTACACATTCTATTGGCACGATAGAAGGCTGCAGGAACATGATGAGAATACTAACTGGTCACTCTCTGGTCGCGACACAAGCCCGCAGAAGGGAACTGACAAAACGAGAAGATTGCAGGAAATATCTAGAGCAGGGCACCAGGGAAACATTGGACCGTCTTATATGCACTTGTCCCACATTGGAAAGTCTGCGCTGTAAACATCTGGTGTAACCACGGTATGATGGCTAGAAGAGGTCTCGATGGTGAGGCCGCAGAGTTTGCTAAAATTCGTGTCAGCGCAGGTATCCTAACGGATAACTACTCTTCATGGGCTTAGAAACTGAACTCCATCTGGTATCGGAACGGACCTAAAGTGATCTATGCGTGGCTTATTGGAGTAAAAGATTAACTTAACCTAATTTGGTTCACGGGAGGAGAGTAGCCAGGGACACTTAAGGGCCAAATATTGTTTAAAAATGAAATTGGAACCACCTCCTTCCTGGTTTAATGTACATATCTTCCAAACTGCTGCTTGTACTAAATGAAAGCAACTAAGTTCAAATACCAACGAGTGACATATTAGAATATATTACATTTGACGAGGTACCACATTGGAACTTTGTTGTGAAAAGTATATATTTACACATTATTACTCACTCAGTGCAATTAAGAGAAAAAGTTAGAAAATGAGCAAAAGTGTAAATGGTGACTAAAGCATATAGAAGTCGATGCAACTCCAATGAAGATAAGAGAAACTGGAGAAAATGGAAAGAAAAAATAACAAAAATATGAAAAATAAATGAAAAAAGAAATAAAAAAAAAAAACGAAAAACAAATAATTCAGACTTTTCTTTAGAATTTTGCCCTTTTAATGTGTATTTGCAGTGTTTTCTATTTTATTTTTTGTTTGACTTTCCTTGTTTGGTTTTAAATTTTCCAACATAACCAAACACACATGCATAGATACATACATACATATGTACATATATGGTGCATGTCATTTGTGTGTTTTGTTTTTGTTTTGTGGCTATTTTACATCGCATTTGAATGCATCGCAACGCTATGGCTCTGCGGTTAAGCTGTCATTATAGTTGCATGCGCACGTATAAATATAAACGAACACACACACACAGATGCGAGCATATGCTTAAAAGTACTAAGCACACAAACGCTACAAACGCTACAAACGCACTCTTGTTGCATGGCTGCCAACAAAGTATCTACTACTAAGCCGCCCAGTTGGAGCTCGGGCGAATTTGAGCCCAGCAACGGGGCGGTCGGCTCGAACGTGGAAAACAACGTGACGCAGCGAAGCCAACAACCGCAACTTAACGAGCCAGCGGCTTTTGTAGTTCATGAACGGCCAGCGAACTTAAAGTAGCAACAACAACAACATGCCAACGACAAAAGCCGCAACGAAACAACAGCTATTGTGTGCATGGATTTGGGTGTGTGTGAGTGTAGGAAAAAAGTCTAAAAACTTAAATAGAAACAAGCCATGCTGCAAACTGAACTAACGACAACAACAATGGCATAAGCGATCAGGTGACTAGGCTTGTCAGCTTGATTTTTTCCACTCGACCGCTGCAGAGGTTTGGCAAAAGCGAGTTAGTTTTCATTTGCTGTTGTTTTTGTTTTTGTTGGCTTTGTTTTTGTCTTTGGTTTAATTCCAGTTGCCTACAATATATTGCTGCATTGTTGGTGTGTTGCTGTGTTGCACGTTGCAGTTAATAAGCGCAGCGGCGGCAATATGTGTTTGTAATTGACATTTGAAGCTGCAGTTGTACAATTTTATGTCTAACGGGAAAGACGCTTCGACGCTGAAAACACTGCTTAGCTCGGCGAGGTAGTGTATTTGGTAAAAATGAGGTTAGAAAAATGAATTACTGGCAGTTATGTCGTTGCTGAGTTTACCTAGTCTAGTAGACCTATTTTAAGGTACTGTAGAGACACTGAAGCTTGTTAAGGAAAATATAAAAATTTACAAAATTGAAAAAACAGTTTCGAAAACTATTTAAAAACAATTAAAAACAAAAAAAAAACATTAAACTCGGTTGCACCGAAGACATATAATACGCTTCGCAAACAAAAAAATTTCGATACATGAACTTGATATAAATTGATTGGACAGTTTGTATGGCAGCTATATGCTACAGTGGTCCAATCTGAACTATTTTTATGGAGATAGTACAGTTGCTTTGAGAAATTATTTACACCAAATTTCGTTAAGATATCTTGTCAAACAAAAAAATTTTCCATACAAGAACTTGGTTTTGAAGGATCGGTTTGTATGGCAGCTATATCCTATATTAGTCCGATCTGAACCTTTTCTGCAGAGGTTGTGCCGCAGCATTGGGTATTTGTTTACACCAAAGTTGGTAAGGATATCTTATCAAATAAAAAAGTTTTCCATGCAAGGACTTGGTTTTCATTCATCCGTTTGTATGACAGCTATATGCTACAGTGGTCCGATCTGAACCATTTTTTCGAAAGTTATACCGTTACCTTAGATAATTGTTTGCGCCAAATTTCTTAAAGATGTCTCGTCAAATGACAAAGTTCTCCATACATGGACATGATTTTGATCGATCAGTTTGTATGGCAGCTATATGTTATAGTGGTCCGATCTGAACCATTTCTTCGGAAGTTGTACCGTTACCTTAGATAATTGTTTACACCAAATTCCTTAAAGATATCTCGTCAAATGACAAAGTTCTCCATACATGGACATGATTTTGATCGATCAGTTTGTATGGCAGGTATATGTTAAAATGGTCCTATCTCAATCATTTCTTCGGAGTTGGTACCGTTGTCTTGGATAAGTGTTTGTGCCAGTTTTCGTGTGGATAGCTTGTTAAACAAAAAAGTTTTCCATATTAGGACAAATTTTAAGAAGATATCTTGTCAAAAAAGTTCTGTTCAGGGTATAAAAGGCAATGGTTGTTCCAGAGGACTTAAAGAAGAAAATATGTAATACACATTAAATATATATGTGTAATACATGCCTATTTTGGCACAAATATAATATGCAGATACCCAAATAAGAAAACCACACAAGCCTAAAACCAACACATACACAAATACTTAATATATATGGTACCTACTTAAGCGAGCACGTTCATTCGCCTATTTGCTAGTACATTACAGCACATTGCATTAGCGTTTTGAATTACGAGTAACTAACTCGAAAAATTATTATAAAATTATGCCGTTCACGTCGCAGCGCATGGATCTGGCTGGCAGCGTGTCAGTGCGACAGCGTCAACCAGCAGCCAAAAGCCATTAGGCTATCAAAGAACGAGCACAGCGCATATAAAGCAACTCATTATGCATTTGCATGTTGTTATTACTGCAATTGTTGTGCGTGTTGTTCTTGTTGTTTGTTACTTTGTTGGTGGTCACTCATCAACACCAGCAGCACTTGGCACTTGGCACCTCAAGCAACATGCACATGCAAACAACTGGTGACAACAACACAACAAAAATTAAATACTTTTATGCATGAATTACTTTATGAGTTCTTTGACTGCGGCGAAGTTGGAAATATTACTTAGTTGCTTATGTGTAGATTGTATAATGAAAAGGTATTCTTGTATGTATGTCGTCGCCTAAAATGCAAAATAACGCAACATCACTTTTCTAGCATAAGTATACAGGCGAAGGAAGAACGTTATAATAGAAATCACTCATATTGAAACAAAATTAGAGTTTTGGTTATAAAATGGTTATATATTGGTTATCATATACTCATATTGAAACAAAATTTGAGTTTTGGTTATAAAACGGTTATATATTGGTTATTATAGCTGACAGCGGTTTTCGATTTTTTTTCCTTTTTTTTCGATTTTTTTTTTTTTTTGATGATACCCTGTTTTGCATTTTAGATGACGATATAATGATTTTTAATTACTTTTGTACAGAAGAATTTCTCGACAAAATCGAAAATAGTTTCGCCGAAGGCCAGCTAAACTCTTTGACGTCTAAAATAATTGACTCAAGAACTGTCTAAGACAACAATTCTACCAAAAATTCTTTATTAGTTTCATAGAAGACGAGCTGATTTTCAAAACGTCTAAGAATACCTTTGATATGATTAAGAGCTAATTAAACTTGTGATTCTTAAGAACTGATATTCTTCTGGGCTTAGCAGAGCGGAAAACAATAAAGAGAATGAAGAGAACATTATACTGAGTGATAGATTATATGAAGTCGTATTAGAGGCACGATCTATCTAGACCATCCTAAATCTTCAATTTCGGCGAAATCAGGCAATAAATAAAAATTACTAGGAAACTTAATTAACTTGGTCTAAGACCGGAAGTAGTGAGCTACTTGAGCCATATGTAAAATAATCGTTTCTAACAACTCCCAAGTGAATGGCGCTTAGAGAACTTTCCTCACTTGTCACTTGCGTGCACTTTCACACATGGCTCCCATGCTCCAAGAACAAAAAAACATAATACAAAAAATGGAAAATTAAAACCAAAATCCAAAACCAAATCAAAAAAAAAAAAAAAAAAAAAAAAAAAACAACAAATGAATAATAAAAAATAAATTGAAAACTAAAGTTAAGTTGAACAACGACACTTGACTTGCAGAAAAAAACGATCTTGCACAATTTATTACATGATTCGGCATGACTCGTCAACATTGCATGAAATCATTTATTTTTAGTCTGGCAGTAAAATTGTGAGATATGAACTGCAATACGAAAACCCTTACAGACGGCACCAAAAATATAAATACGATTAGGAAATCACGGAAAGTGAATGACACTCAACGGACTCTGTCAAAGATAACCTCAACAACTGGAACTAAAAATAAATCGCCAATCTAAAAATGCATTTAAAAAATGAGATGACAATGACTTTGAGAAAAATGTATTGTTATAGCTTTAAGCATATTTATACTAATAATTAATAATACTTAGAAGAAGCATTGACAGCTGGAGACTCAAAATGATGAATTGTAATGAAAATATACAAAAAATGTGATGAGTGTTGACTTTTATAATTTGGCATTACAGCACAAAAACAAATATTAATCATCGGAAATCGCTTTACTGGTTTTCCAAATATTATATTGGACCATTATTGTACCGTTTGAATAACAAATCGCCGTCATTTGAAGAAAGAGAAAGTGATATTTCACTAAATTAATACACCATGTCACAACTCAGTGAAAACGCTGACAATGAGCCATTAATTGAACTTCGAATTGCTTCCGCACGCACCATATTATCCAGATCTGGCCCTCAGCTTCGATTATTTGTTCACAGATCTCAAAAGAATGCTCGCAGGGAAGAAATTTTTGCCGAAAGAAGATGTGATCACCGAAACTGAGGCCTATCTTGGGGTAAGGGAGAAATCATTCCACACAAATGATATCGCAAAGCGGCTGAGGACTGAAGAATATTTTCGTTGATTGTAGTATTGCTTTGAGCAATAATGTAATTTATTATCAAATAAAAAAATGTTTCATTCAGGTTAAGTGTGAAAACCAGGCAAGCTATCAATTTTTGATTGGTTCGCTGATGTATCTAGTCATAACAACCCGACCAAATATTTTATACTCTGTTGTACATGAGGTGGGTGCCAAGCAAGTTTTACGATACCTTAAGAGCACTGCACTACCAAATTATGGAAAACATCGTGTTAGACCGGCATGTGGTATCTCGTGACATCGTCCAGAAGATGTAAGTTAGTCACCAAACCATTTTAAACTATCTGCAGAAGGCTGGATACACAAAAAAGCTTGATGTTTGGGTGCCACATGATTTGACGCAAAAAGAACATCTGGACCAAATCAACGCCTGCGATATGCTGCTGAAACGGAACGAACTCGACACATTTTTGAAGCGGATGGTGACTGGCGACGAAAAATGGATCACATACGACAATATCAAACAAAAACGGTCGTGGTCGAAGGCCGGTGAATCGTCCCGAACAGTGGCCAAGCCTGGATTGACGGCCAGGAAGGTTTGGCTGTGTGTTTGGTGGGATTGGAATAGAATCATCTACTATGAGCTGCTCCCATATGGCCAGACGCTTAATTCTACCATCTACTGCGATCAACTGGACCGCTTGAAGCAGGCGATCGACCAGAAGCGTCCAGAATTGGCAAACAGGAAGGGTGTAGCGTTCCATCTGGACAACGCCAGACCACACACTTCATTGCTACGGGAGCTCGGATCGGAGGTTCTTTCCCATCCACCATATAGCCCGGACATAGCGCCAAGTAATTATCACCTGTTCCTGTCCATGGCGAACGCCCTTGTTGATGTAAAGTTGAACTCAAAAGAGGCTTGTGAAAAGTTGCTGTCCGAGTTCTTCGCAATTAAGGAGGGAGGCTTCTACGAGGGGGGTATTATGAAGTTGCCGCCTAGATGGAAACAGGGTATTGAACGAAACGGCGCATATTTCAATGAAAACTTTTTATTGAGCATTGAATAAAGGGCAAAAAAGCGGAAGGGCGATAACCTAATATAATTTATAATCTCCGGTGTTACAGGCATACTGACTAACTTAATATACCGTGCTCAAGATACCGAAAAAACTGCTCAAATTAAGGGAAATCCGACAAACTGGCAAATATATTTGATATTTTTTCATATATTAACTCATCAAAAAAAAAAAAAAAATTAATAAATAATGCTACAAAAAAATCGCCAAAGACCTAAAAAAGTCCCCAAATCTGCCCTCAAATCAAAAAAGTTATGCCGACTATAATTAAAAAATTATTAAAGGTATTATATTTAGACACAACGTAACAAAAAATCATGCCTCTATACCAAAAAACCAAGAAAAAAGCAGCACAACAATGCTACCAATTTTCCATAATTATCATCTTCAGCACTAGCTTCACCACACCCTTTCATCTCCAAAACTCCACTTGGCGACTATAATAATATAGTGTAATTTAATTTTGCTCTGCTCAGATTTGCTAGCTCTTCTCCCTAGGCATTTTATGTTGTTATCTATTTTGTGTTGTTGGCTTCGTTAGCATTTATGGCAGCATCGTTTGAAGGCAATTATATTGTCAAATTAATTTTTGTTATTTTGCTTTAAGATGCAAACAATTTTGATTTTAAATTTTCATATTCATCATTGTATATGTATAGGTATTTGTAGTTCTATTTAAGCAAGTGTTTGTAAAAATGTAAATTAACTTAGCTTTAAGCCATAAAATATTAATAGTTACTAAACCCAAAGTTAGAAAAAAAAGTTCAAATATTTGGCCACACAATATACTATATATAGTACATAACCGAAGCGATGTTTTTTTTTTTGAAATTTATGTCAATAGTCATAAAGATTTTATAAGTGAAAGGATTTTAGCTATATTATGCTTGGTTTTGAGATGAAAAAAAAATGAAAATTAATGAAGAAATTGGCATTTCCTGCAGCACAGCGCTAAACTGTACATATATTGGGTAGTCGAAAAGGTCTTTAGGTATGTTTAATCAAACTTCAACTTATTTTTTTATATTTATAATAAATAAATAAACAAATAAACAAATATTATTATTTAATCGACCACTTTTTACCATTTTTGCCCTAAATTTATTATTCCATCAGTGTAAAAGTTTTCCAGCTGTAACTTTGTTTCAACTTTCCCGAATTGAATTTTTTTTTGGTTAAATGAAGTCTATAATCTCAGCTTTCCAACACTTTATGGTATGAGACAATGTGATTGGTAGCACTGGAGATATATGACTGCAACGACATCTATGGACAAAATGCGAAAAGACTTTTTTGACTACCCAATACATCGGTTATCTGTAGTTACAATTAGCTAAACTGTCGCCACCAGTTCTCGCAAGCAATTAATAAGCAATATTTAATTTATGCTTGTGTAGTTTCGCTTATCGCACTGCAAGCCATCAACTTAAGCAAATACAGATAAAAATTCAGTTTGTTTTTAACTCACTAACTGCTTTGTTTTTCTTTTTATAACTTTAACACACACCTTCCACACCCTTTATTTGCACCCATCAGCCTTTAACACTCAGCACGTATGCATTGTAGCAAAAATAAATAATAAAAAAGATAATTTTAATAATTTCCAAAAATAAACAGCATTGTTGCCACATGTTTTGCCTAATCTCTTTCAGCATCGCTCATTAATTCGCTTTTATCGCTCCAGCGCATAACCCAAGTCATCCCCTGCCTTCCAGGCATTCTTTGGGTTTTTTTCTGGCACTTTGGTGTTTTGCTTATTAATTTTAGCTTAAGGCTGTTTATTATGTCTTCATTTCTTCATTTTTTTGTTCATGTATCTTTTCGCTTTGTGTTGCTTTGTTGAACCTTTCTTCACTTGATAACATCTTTGCGACTGTTATTTTTTAGCAAGTTGTGGCTTTTAAAAAGTCATTTCGAAATGAAATCTCATAGTTAGAATCATTAGCGGCAGAAGTGTAAAAAATGTCTAAGCTGAGTTTAAAGACGAGACAGACAGACAGTCAGCGGATGAAAAGAAAGCAAATGAACGAAGCACAAATTGAAATAAGTTTCTAAGGTATTGTTTTTTATTGTTTAGGAACCTCTGTTTTTTTTGTAATGACTGGTGTTGAGTGAGGCAAATGAATTTAAATAGATGTGTAGGTAGTGAATACTTTTTCTTTCTTGCACGTAGACAGTATTTATTTATAGAATATTGCATAAGCAGTAAGCTCTAATAGAATGCTGAGTAATTTAAGAAGCAAAAAAAGTTTGCTTTTGAAAGGGAAATATCTATTTTTTTGAGACTATTCATTTTAATTATTCAGTTCCGATTCAGTTTCAACTGCAAACCGCGTCATATCTGCAATATCGATAGTGGAAATATAGCAAAATTTTATTCAAAGCTTATCCTCAAAGAGCTGCAACTAGCCACTGACAAGCGCATGGTTAACAAATCACCAGGACCGAACGGGATCCCAGCAGAAATCCTAAAAATAGTATTATTGAATAAGTACAATGCCTGTCTCGAAGCCGGAATATTCCCTGAACCCTGAAAAAAGCAACGGCTGGTGCTAATCAGTAAGGGAAAAGGAGATATCAACTTGCCAACTTACCAACAAGCATACCGCTGACACAGAAATAAAAATCTACGAATAGCTGCTTAAATCCAGACTCGGAGCGACTATCATTGAAGCTGGTGGACTCTCCCCTAGACAACACGACTTTAGACCGCAGATCAACTGTAGGATATATGTATAACAGAGGTCATTGAAAGTGTAAAATCCGCTGAACGTAGAAGGCAAAAAATGCAAATAGTGTTGCTGGCGATTTAAGTTGTCCAAAAAGCCTTCAACAGCGCTAGATGGGTGGATATGATCGACGTTCTCGAATAAGTTTAAAAATCGACTACCTCAAAGCTGTGATGCGGACCTACCTTAGCAACAGAAAGTTGATCCACCAAACTAGAGGGCGATCACCACAGATAAGGGTGCCGTCAGGAGCAGCACAAGGATCCATTCTAGACCCAGACTTCTGGAACATCAGCTACGACGCTATAATAGAACTCGAAATGCCAGACGAGTCGTACTTTATTGGCTACGCGGACGACATTGCAGCAGTAATTACAGCACGAGACACAGAAGAAGCGCGAAGAAAGCTTAATCAGGTCATTATACCGACGCAAGCATAGCTCGACTCACACATCCTCCAGCTCACTACGGAAAAACAAAGCTACTCCTACTAACAAATGAGCGAAAGTCCATCGAAATAAGTATGCAAACGACGGATATACGGGGCACAGAAAGCAGTAAGCTATCTAGGTGGAAAACTGGACCTTAGACTTACCTTCTGGGTATAAATCAAGCATGCCGCAGATATAGCAACAACATGGCAATGAAGATGGGAGGATGAGAGTTGCGGGAGATGGTCGGAAAGCTAATAACAGACCTAAACTCGACTAAAACTAAATTCGGAGAAGTTGATTTTTACATAATTGAGTTGCTATCCGGTCACGGATACTTCAAAAAGTACCTCCAGAGAATGGGAAAACTCGAAGAGTCATCATACCTATACAACGACACGACAGAAAACGATGTTGAACAAACATTCTTTCAACGCGTTTGTTGGCAACGAGAACGCATCGCCGTAAAGGTCCTGGTTGGCTTTATAAACGAGGATGCTTCAATCAGTCATGCTTGTTCTTTTAAGTAGATTTTTATTAAACTACCCAAAAGGAAACAGGTATCTTGTCCCTCAATTTAAAAGATATCGAAATGAAATTTAACACATGTTCTTTTCTACCCAAGAAGCTGCTCGGTTGTCAGAACTGCGGATGTTGGAACACTATAGCATATATGTAGCTGCCATACAAACCGACCACCAAACTCAAGTTCTTGTAGAGAAAACTTTTTTATTTGTCAAGACATCTTCACGAAGTTTGGCACAGAATATTATCTGAAGCATTCCTAATACTTTCCAAGAAGTTGTTTAGATCAGATCATTATAGCTTATAGCTGCCATACAAACTGACCACTCAAACTCAAGTCCTTGTAAGAAACACGCTTTTATTTTCCAGGATATCTTCATGAAATTTTGCATAACTTATTATCCAAAGTATCGCTATAATCTCCGAAAGAATAGTTCAGATCGGAAAATTATAGCACATAGCTGCCATACAAACTGACTGATCAAACTCAAGTCCTTGTATGGAAAACTCTTTCATTTGTCGAGATATCTTCACAAAATTTGGCGCAGAGTTTTCAAAAAGGCACATCTACAATCTTCGAAGAAATAGTTCACATCGGAAAAGTATAGCATATAGCTGCCATACAAACTGACAACTAAAACTCAAGTCTTTGTAAGGAAGACGCTTTTATTTTCCAGGATATCTTCCTGAAATTTTGCACAACTTATTATCCAAAGTATCGCTACAATCTCCGAAGAAATTATTTAGATCAGATCCCTATTGCTTACAGCTGCCATACAAACTGACAGATCAAAACCGGCATTAAAAATTTTTTTTATGCTATAAAAAATGTACTGTGCAGGATTTTATAGCTTCGATGCAAGCAACGTAATCGTTTTTTATAAATATAAAATATTTTTTATCAATAATAGCTCTTTAACGATTACATCTACATCGATATTTTGTTAAAAACATATCATTTTCAGCTTGATATTATAAAAGTGCTAAATCGAGTTAAGTTGTTTTAACAAATTTCCACTCAATTATCTGTTAGAGAAAGATGTGAACGCACTAATTGCATTACAGCTTAAAAATTAATCATTTTCGTTTAATTAATTGCACTAATTAATTATAGTATTAGATAATAATTAATAAGGTAAAAAAAGAAATATAAAAATATATTTGAAAAAATAAATAAAAAATGTGAAGAAAAAAAGATTAAAAGGAAATAAAAACATAAAAAGCAAATATAGTAAATTAGTAATATATTCAAATAAAATGTATATGTAAATTAAAATAATTAATTTCCATCTGATTAATACAACTAATGGCAAACAGTCTTTAGGCTTTAAATAAATTAAACAGCAACTCGTTAAAAGCCAATTAATTACAAATGTGTTTTAAACTAATTCAAAAACACTGTTAAAATCTTATCTGATCCAGGCGACAGTTAGTAATGATCTAAACAAACTTAAATAATTTATTATACAAATAAACTTGTGCTTTGTTTTTGTTGTTATGTAAACTTATAAATATTTAAAAGCAGTAGTTTTGAATGCTAGTTGCCAGCCTTTTGTATAAGTATATTAAATAAGTTTTCACAAGTTAATACAAAAGCAGTGTAGAAAATCAAATCTAAAATCGTGAATCGAGTGAAACGAAAAGATTGATGAGGCGCATAATTTAGCTGTTAGGCATATGCATATATATTTATATACAAGTATATATTTATATACAAGTATGTAGTATTTTAATTTATTTTACACGTCTTGCTATTTTTTCTGTTTTTACATATTAATTGTATTTTTTTAATTTATTTCTCTTCGGCCGCCTGCAGCACCCTTTACCGTTTTTATTTAATTAATTATTTTTTGTTTTTGCTTTTCCCTGGCATTGTGTCATACTGACACTATAAATTCGTGTTTTGCAATCGACTATTAATTTGTTTCCACTTTTTTACGATTTTCTTGGCGTTTGTTGTTTTGAAATCGCGTTTAATGAAGGTCTAACTGTGCTATAATTAGCAAAACGCGCCGCAATGCTAAGCAGTTCGGCTTAAAATTAGTATTCTTATTTAATTTTAATTCACACTTGCGTTAATTTTAATATTTTTTTTGCATTTTTTTCCATTAATTTGCTATGCACACTTGTGCCGGCCGCTTCAGCGCTGGGGGCTTGACCATAACGCTGATGAGTCATCGCTGTTTGCTATGTTTATTGAACGACGACACGTTTTCTGTTGACTTTGCTTCTATTTTGCAAACATACAGGCATATACACACATATATACATATTTATACCCTGAACAGCGTAGATTAATTTCGCCATAATGTTGGTAACAACTCGATTTGTCCTTGTAGGGAACATTTTTTTATTTGACAAGATATCTTCATGAAATTTGACACAGACTACTATCTTGAGCATCGCTACAATCTCCGTAGAAATTGTCTAGATCAGATCACTATAGCACATAGCTGTCATACAAACTGTCTGTTCGAACTCAAGTTCTTGTATGGAAAACTTTTTTATTTGATAAGATATCTTAAGGGAATTTTGCATATGTTATTACCCTAAGCATCGCCACAATCTCCGAAGAAATTATTCAGATCGGATCACTATAGCATATAGCTGCCATACAAACTGACCGTTTGAACTTAAGTCCTTGTATGGAAAACTTTTTTATTTAGCAAGATAAGTTCACGAAATTTGACACAGATCATTATCTTAAGCCTCGCTACAATATTCATAGAATATGTTTAGATCGGATAACTATAGCATATAGCTGTCATACAAACTGGCCGCTCAAACTCAAGGCTCTGTGTGGAAAACTATTCTATTTGACAAGGTATCTGCACAAAATTCGGCATAGTTTATTCCCCAAACCATCGCTATAATCTCCATAGAAATTGTTCAGATCGGACCACTATAGCATATAGCTGCCATACAAACTGAACGCTCAAAATCAAGTTCTGGTACGCAAACTTCTTTATTTGTGAACGGTATACTAACGTCGGTGCAACGTTTTTTCTTGTTTTTGTTTTCATTTGTTTTTTATTTAATTATTATTATTTTTTTTTTTGGTTTTTTTTCCTTTGTTCAAAGCCTCAAAGGTTGCTTTGGTTTTGTTGCGCAACAAGAAATAATAAAAGCAAATAAAAGTGATGCTTGAAGTAGCAAAAAATAGACAAATGCATTAAGCATATGATGTGCGAGCAACAACAGCAAATAAAGTAAACACCATGAAAAAATAAAAGTGTTGAATTAATTTCTGCTTCCTGTTTTGCGCCCAAGCGCACACCAGCGACCACTTCAAACCGCGCCTCACCAATCCTGACCGCCCAGCCAGCCATACAGCATTATCGCTACGCGTTCAACATGACGTGACTTACGTTGTTGCTGTTGAAGCTGCTTTCTGGATTAAAACAAGCCAGGAGGAGCAGCAAAAAACGAAAATTTTATGCAAATGTTGTTTATACGCGAGCGAGATTTGACGTTTACTTTGCTCCACATTTCGTTTCATAACCTTTTTGGACGACTTTTATTGTTTTTTCTGCGTGGCACTCTAACTTAGCCGGATTGCAGCTTAACTGTGCATGTGTGTGTGTGTGACATTTTTTGTTCTTCATATTTGTTTGCTCTTCTTAATTCCCGAACCTTTTGTACACCTTTGTGTGTTGGCCACAAATGGCTTTTTTACTTTTTTCGTGTGTTTTCTACTTTTTCTACGCACTTCAAGCGCGGGTTTGCATCTATTTGTTCTCGCACACACACATACAGCGCTATTTGTATTTGTTCATTTGGAGGCACATTGTTTTTAATTGCGTGGCGAGACCTTTTTTCCAAACGCATCCGCGTATCCGAAGTGTTTTTTTCCACTTCACTGCCTCACCTCGTACGCAAACTAATCTTTCGAAACGCTTTTAGTACCTTTAAGTAAACAATACAGTGGCGATCAAGATAAGAGAACAACGAATTTGCATGTTACTTGAATTGGTGTAACCTAAGGAGGTCAGAAGTAGCCAAAATTGCGTGTTGCCAATGGATAATTTGCAAAAAAAAAACAAATTTTTACTGAGGAGGTCACCAAGGGCTATAGCTTGGCGAACTAACAACGGCCTATGTTCCTAGGTTAGCTGTGAATACCCAATAAGCAGACCAAAAGCAACAGAAAAGGAGAAGAGGACCTCGGCTTAAAAGACCAGAAATATCTTATGAATCTACGGTGACGAGGTGAATAGATACCGAAGCGTCCACAACCCATAATGATATGACTAGAGGAAACACTTATCCTTTAAGGCAACAGAGCGACGCAAAACGCTACAATAGAAGCCATTGTACAAACCTAAAATATCTTATGAATCTTCGATGAAGATGTGAATAGATACCGAAACAAGCATTCACAAACCATAATGGGATGCTTATAGGAAACACTAATCCTTGAAAGGGTATGCCAGGGTAATAGTTGGCGAATAGTGAACGGCACAGCACAAATCGCAAAACCAAGAAAACGAGAAGCGTAGTAGGATCGCGATTTGACACACGTTTGGAAACGTTGAAGTTTTGCTGAGGGTTGTGGCATTCTGTTACCTAAGTGTACGAGAGGAACAGCTGATAAAAATGATTTTTAGGGTAATGTCACAGACCCCTCCGTTTCGTTAAAACCATGGCAGGTCGCCGAACGCGTTGGATGCAACGTCGCAGTTAGATTGCTATGGTCCTGGCTCTGAATACGAACTCTC
>JBAWJQ010005482.1:0-91696 GCA_037783105.1 Bactrocera zonata | reverse complement strand
TCCTCTGTTTCCCCCGGCGGGTACTGCGTCGAGTACTTTCAGAGCTAGAGTGTTTTCGTCCACTGACGGAGCTTTTGGTGTTGCTCAACCTCAGCTTACACAGCCGTATTAGTTTTGCGGGGATACCAAAATCAGACATCGCGGCATAAAGGCAGCTCCTTTTCGTGCTGTCGAAAGCAGCTTTGAAATCGATGAAGAGGTGGTGTGTGTCGATTCTCCTTTCACGGGTCTTTTCCAAGATTTGGTGCATGGTGAATATCTGGTCGGTTGTTGATTTGCAAGGTCTTAAGCCACACTGATAAGGTCCAATCAGTAAGGCATTAATCTTTCACACAATACGCTCGATAGAAACTTATACGCGATGTTGAGGAGGCTAATCCCTAGGTAGTTGGCGCAGATTGTGGGTCTCCTTGTTTATGGATTGGGCAGAGCACACTTAAATTCCAATCGTTGGGCATGCTTTCGTCCGACCATACTTAACAAAGAAGCTGATGCATGCTCCTTATCAGTTCTTCGCCGCCGTGTTTGAATAGCTCGGCCGGCAATCCATCGGCCCCCGCCGCTTTGTTGTTCTTCAGGCGGGTAATTGCTATTCGAACTTCTTCATGGTCGGGCAATGGAACGTCTGCCCCATCGTATTCGATTGGGCAATCGGGTTCGCCTTCTCCTGGCGTTATACGTTCACTGCCATTCAGCAGGCTGGAGAAGTGTTCCCTCCATAATTTAAGTATGCTCTGGGCATCGGTGAATACATCACCTCCTTGGGTTATACCCCTGTCGGCCAGCTTATCAAGCTCTTCATGCTCACGCATTTCGGCATCTTTCTTTTTCTTTCTGCAAATGCGGCTCGCTTCCCTCTACAACTCTCGGTATCTATCCCATCCCGCACGTGTTGTAGTCGATCGTAACGTTGCGAGGTAGACAGCCTGTTTTCTCTCCGCTACGACACGGCACTCCTTGGCGTACCAGCTGTTCTTTTGCACTTTCCGAAAACCAATGGTTTCGGTTGCAGCTTTACGTAAGGAGTTTGAAATGCCGTCCCACAGTTCCCTTATACCGAGTTGTTGACGAGTGCTCTCAGAGAGCAGGAGTGCAAGCCGAGTAGAAAATCGTTCTGCTGTCTGTTGTGATTGCAGCTTCTCCACGTCGAACCTTCCTTGTGTTTGTTAACGAGCGTTTTTTGCTGCGAGTAAAGTTAAAGTACGCCATTATTAAAATAAATATTAGACTGCAGGCTACCAGGGTTGGGCATTTTTGCACTACCATTAAATTACACTACCACTGTCTATTCAGTGGTAATTAAACAGCAAAATCCACTATCACTGAAAATTTAGTGATAGTGAATTAGTGAAAGATGAGCTTTAACTAAATACATTTGAATTTATATTTCATGGCCGATATTAATTATCAACTAGTTTGTTGATAAAAATGTTTCTTGGTATATAGGCGGTATAATTAAACGTTGTCATTAAGCCAGTCCAACGAAATAAAACATGATTTCTTGGTGTCAAGTGCAGACTACTTGATTTGGCAGTCTCAAAATTGCACTGCAGCTCAATAGTAATGCGATACATATGTTTGTACGAATTTTGAAATGTACACTGGGGAGCATAAAGGAATGCATGTTTGCTTTTTTGTCCAGTAGAAATATCACAACACCTACGACATGTTAAATAATTACAAAACAATGAAAAATGTTCTAAAATGTTTACGTTATATGAAAAAAAAAATCATCATCAAACTTTCAAAAAACCTATGGTAAA
Source organism: Bactrocera zonata (assembly GCA_037783105.1). NCBI lineage: Eukaryota > Metazoa > Arthropoda > Insecta > Diptera > Tephritidae > Bactrocera > Bactrocera zonata. Next base: position 89,933 of record JBAWJQ010005482.1, on the reverse strand, counting down.
AATTGTATCATGAAAATCAATGCTAATATCTGAAAAGAGCAAATACGTACTCTGTTTTGCTCCTCACTGTAAGTACATTGAAGCGAAAGAGTAACAAAACAAAGTGGCAAAATTCTAATGAGCACTTATGCTAGCAAAGGTACATATGTTACATATGTGCAAATAAGTCCAGTTTTCAACAAATATTTGACCTTGATGCAAAAGGAAGGGCCACATTAAGATACGTTGCTGTTTTCATATCTCCTTTAATATTTTCAAAATTGCACTTATCAGCTTTTTACGGTAAGCCGACGATATGTAAGCATGCATAAGTTAAGTGTTAGTTTGTACGTTTGTTTGTAAAATTGAACTACTGTTACTAAATGGGAGTTATTGAAATGCAATATTTAAGTGAGTTAAGTGAGTTTTTGATTCAGTGTCGCACGTGTTTTTTAATAAAATATTGTGGTGTTCGAAGTGATTTAATTTATTAGTGGACAAAAATTATCTTTTAATAAAACACTTGTAAAATGAGTGATAATGAAATAGATTTTGGAAGTGACGACTCATTGGTTGATCCCACTTTCGAGCCCAAGTCTGGTTCGTTAAACAAATTCGGATTAATGAAACTATTGAAATTACCAGGTGTCTACGTACTATCACTGATAATCCGAGTACTGAAGAGTTTCATCATAACCAACTTTTTGGCGTGAATGAAATTCTTTTTGACGGAGAAATTTTCAAAATAGTGGAGAAGGCATTTTTTAAGTTCAATACTTACAACTAGAGAACGACCGAACTTCAGCTTCGGCTATGTCCGGCCACCAAAGTTCGATTCGGTTTCGGTTCGGCTTCTGCCAAAAAAGACCGAACTTTGTCCGAACATTTGTCAATTTTTATTGTGCATGTCTCTTGTAGTGAATGGAGTATTTTATTACAATTTTTATTTAACAGAGAGCTTCAACTCCATACCAAACCAAAATGATAGGTATAATCGCTATCTGCCAAGTATGCCTCAAGAAAGTTAAAGGTTCGCTACAGGTAAGCTCTAACTTTATAGACCACTTACGCGAAAAACATCCAAACACATTTGAAGATTATCAAAAGAAAAAATCTGAAACCAGAAAAGGTTTGCGTGCTAGATCTGCAACTGATCGAGATCTTCTCTCTTTTGTTTGCGAAACGTGCTCTCCATTGTCTATTATCGAGCATCCTAGTTTCTTAAAATTGCTTTCCGGAAGAAGGATCCCCAGTAGACGTACAATAACCAGAATGCTTTCCGAGAGCCACACGGAGTTCAAACAAAAGTTGCCAGCGGATTTGGCCAAAATAGAATTTATATGTGCAACAGCTGATATTTGGTCTGGAGGAAAAAAAGCGTTTTTTGGAAACACCTGTCACTGGCTAGAGGCTGATACCTTAGAAAGAAAATCTGCAGCCTTAGCATGCCACAGGTTTAAAGGTACACATTCTTTTGATCGAATAACAGATATTATTCGCGAAATCAATAGCCAATACAATATACCAGTCGGAAAAATAGTATATACCATAACCGACAATGGATCAAATTTCGTCAAGGCGTTTAGAGAATACGGAGTTATCCTCAGTAAGTAATATCTTGTAAAACAGTTAAGTGTTAATAAATTATTTTAGAGAAAAAGGGTGAAAATGAGAGCGACAATGATGATAGCTGCGACAATGATAACCAGTCAGAATGCTCCGTCCCTGGGTTCCACAATTATACGCCAATTTTGTCAAAGCATTTTCGATGTGCTAGCCATACGCTTAACCTTTTGGCCACTGTTGATTTTATAAAGCAATTGGATGGCTCAACAAATCAGGCAGTTCGTAACATTCATAAAGCTACTTTCAACAGGTTAGAAATAAAAAATTCGAACTTCCAATTTATTAAGGGTACTAATTCAAAGGCGCAAAACTTTCGCAAACTGGGCAAACTGTGCAATTATAAACCCCCGCAAATGAAATGTGAAAATTTGTATTTTGTCTACTTTAATTTTGGTTTAAATTTGGTTTGACTTAAATATTTACTTAAATTTGAGTTTAAATTGTTCACGTCATATAATTTACTGTCAAAAATTGCACTAAATATAAAATTGTCCTCACGAAATATACTGCGAAAAGTTGTTCAAGGGCCCAAATATGAAACTTGTGTGTATAGATGAGTACCCTTATTATATGTATGTGTATCAACTTTTTACATTTTATTAACACAGATGTACAAATCTGTGGAATAAATGTAATAGGCCAAAATCTGCGGAAATAATAAAAACAGTTGTATCTTCGTATCTGGTTACGCCTTGCGTTACAAGATGGAACTCGCTGTATGATTCGGTTCAGAAGCTAATAGAAATCAAAAGCAGATTAAGTAAACTATGGTACAAGCTGGAAATTTCTACTTTTAATGAGGAAGAAATAGAGTATTTGAAAGAATATGCAAGAGTAATGCAACCTATCGCAGAAGCTATCGACTTCCTGCAAAGAGAGCAAAATATGTTCTTTGGGTATTTTATTCCCACTTTAATGTCTATCAAAATAAAAATGCGACGTTTAGATTCTGAAAACTCAAAATTTCTTACGGAAATTAATATTGAAATGCAATCAAAGTTACTGGAAAGGTTAGAAAAATATTTTCGTCTTCACTCTGACTCCTGGGATGCAGTTATTGCAGCAATCATCATTCCCGATATCAAATTAAAATTTTGTAAAGTCTTGTTGGAAAGTGCTGAGTCATACACTCTAGATGATGTTCGAGAAAAAGTTAAATCATATGCGCTGGAGTTTAAAATACAACCGGTAGAGGAAGGAAATAATTTATACCCATTCATAAGTGCTAGTACATCATTTCTCGAATTCGATAACGAGTCCACAGGTATTCGATTTAAAGAAACCAACCTGCGAAGTTTTTGTAAATAACTTCCTTTTTCAGATGAAAATCAATGTATACAAGTATACTCCCACCGTGGGAGTCCCACGGAGGAGCTGTAGCAACCGAAGTAATTTTGTACTTGAATGACGCTGATAGAAGCATTAATGCTTTGCACCGCTTTCCTATTATAAAAAAAAAATTTTTAAATACAACACACCTCTTCCTTCCTCTGCGCTAGTGGAAAGACTTTTTTCCTTTGCTGGAATTGTCTATCGATCGAGAAGGCAAAATCTCACCGACCGTAATTTTGAAATGTTGGTATTAAAAAAAGCAAATAAAAAATGAATTATGTATTCCTAACTTTGGTGCGGCATAATTAGAAGTCTCTACTCAAATATATGGTTTATTTTGAACACATTGCCTCATATTGCTTCAGCTTATACATATACATACATAATCTTGTTTTTATTCTTCAAGAAACAGTGTTATGTTACTGAAAAATGTTTATTATCACTAAAGGTTTTCACTATCCCTAAATCTTTAGTGGTAGTGCAATTTGTTTTTCACAATCACTAAATTTTCAGTGATAGTGGATTTTGCTGTTTAACTACCACTGAAGAAGTAGTGCTAGTGAAACCTTATTGCACTTATTTTTTAGTGCACTATGCCCAACCCTACAGGCTACACTAGATTAATGGTACTTCACGGGGAATTTTCTTTGGCCACTAATAAATGAAGTCAAAGCCCAAGCCAAGTTGGAAAAATGATATCGTAGGTGATCTTAAAACAATGTACGTCGAATTATGGTACTAATAAAAAAGAGATTGAGTTTTTTCTTGGTTCTGACAAAGATTAAATGAGAAGTAAGGAAAGACTAAGCTCGGTAGTTGCCGAACATTTTATACTCACTCCAAACTGTGAGAAACACTTGGAAATTTAAAAATTTCAATTTTCTTTTTGGTCTTTGCTTTAAACAATCTAAAGCCTAATGGTGTCGTCGCATTTTGGACTCTCTTCTTTTGCGCCTCTGTGCGGCCAAATTGACTTTAGTCTGTCAGCTATGGTGTTAGACTAGTTTAAGCTTTCTACACAACCTAGCATAGGAGCTTTCTTGATCGCGATTTTTTGATTTTTTTTGGTGATTTCAGATTCAAAATTAATTTTACTGGGTTCAAGGAGTTATTTGATATTCTTAACACAATCCAGATAGTCTATATTTATACCAATTGTATTTGTACTATCACCTAACTTGGTGCATTTGCGAAATCTAATTGCCTCACCCAGATTAATTCCACATCTCCAAGTATATCTGTTTTTCTTTTTTACTTGGGAGGGAACCAAGTGCCCCCACAACACACGCGTATTTCAGTGGGCCCTTTTTTTATCACGCTCCTGCTCCTGAGGTCTATATTCCGGATTCAACCGTCTGTTTGAATGTCTTATTGTGTCGCGCTTCTTCTCTGCTGTCCCATATTCTGGATTCGTTCGCCTAATTAAATGTTTCGTGGAGTTGCGTTCCTGCTACTCATCGTTGTATTCTTAATTCAGTCGTCGGTTTGAATGTCTTATTGTGTCGCGCTCCTGACCCGCAACTCTGTGAAGTATGTTTTGTAGTCTATTGGAACGTGCAGAACTGTCCCGAATTCTCTCTTCATTACGGAACTCCAAATTTGAACTACGTAATTGTGTAATATAGTCGACGTTCCTCAGTCGTTTTATTTCCAAATTTTGGCTATATTGTCGTCGGCTTCGATTCAAAGCATTGCGACGTCTTTGTTCCTGCGACTGCCTAGATACTCTTAGCATTTTTATAAATTAATATAAAATATTTGTACCCATAAAATATATAAAAAAATCAACAGTTAAAAGTTATTAATAAATAAATAATAATATATTTATATAAATAATGGTTATTTAAAAAAAAAAAATAATTTTTTTGGTAAATTTGAAAGTTGCTTGGTTTTCCAAAGTTTAAGCTGCACGCGTAAACTGAAGTAATCCGATGTGTTTGCACCTTATTTTTAAAATTTTTTCGAACCGTTTATGTAAAATCCTTCCTGTTTTTTAAATGGTTACACTTTACCTAACCTTACAGCTTTGTTTATTACCTAGATTTTGTTTTTTACTAGCCATCAGTTAATTACGGTTGGATAATTATGCTTACAATGTTAATTATTCATAATTATCTGTTTTAAAATTAAAAAATAATAACATATCTGGAAAAATTTGGGATTTACTTATTATATGACTAATTTAATCAAATTTTTGCTACTTATCTTATTTGCCATATATGTATATTCTTGTCAAATAAAAAATCTTCCATACAAATAATTATATTGATCGGTAAGTATATGATATAATTGTCCGATCTGTAAAATGTCTCTGAATACTGTATCATTGACGTAGACATTATTCCATGCGAAATTTCACTAAGCAATTTTAATGGAAATATTAAGGCGTTAATTACAAAAAAAACATTATGGAGATTTTTTATACCTCAGTTTTACTTTCTGCCTTTTCTTTTGTACCTTCTTCTTCTTCTTTACTGGCGTAGGCACCGCTTACGCGATTATAGCCGAGTCAACAACAGCGCGCCAGTCGTTTCTTCTCTTCGCTACTTGGCGCCAATTGGATATTCCAAGCGAAGCCAGGTCCTTCTCCACTTGGTCCTTCCAACGGAGTGGAGGTCTTCCTCTTCCTCTGCTTCCCGCGGCGGGTACTGCGTCGAATACTTTCAGAGCTGGAGTGTTTTCATCCATCCGGACAACATGACCTAGCCAGCGTAGCCGCTGTCTTTTAATTCGCTGAACTATGTCAATGTCGTCGTATATCTCGTACAGCTCATCGTTCCATCGAATGCGATATTCGCCGTGGCCAACGCGCAAAGGACCATAAATCTTTCGCAGAACTTTTCTCTCGAAAACTCTTAAGGTCGACTCATCGGTTGTTGTCATCGTCCAAGCCTCTGCACCGTACAGCAGGACGGGAATTATGAGCGACTTATAGAGTTTGGCTTTTGTTCGTCGAGAGAGGACTTTACTTTTCAATTGCCTACTCAGTCCAAAGTAGCACCTGTTGGCAAGAGTAATCCTGCGTTGGATTTCCAGGCTGACATTGTTGGTGGTGTTTACGCTGGTTCCAAGATAGACGAAATTATCTACAACTTCAAAGTTATGACTGTCAACAGTGACGTGAGTGCCAAGTCGCGAGTGCGACGACTGTTTGTTTGATGACAGGAGATATTTCGTCTTGCCCTCGTTCACTGCCAGACCCATTTCTTTTGCTTCCTTATCCAGTCTGGAGAAAGCAGAACTAACGGCGCGGGTGTTGAGGCCGATGATATCAATATCATCGGCATACGCCAGCAGTTGTACACTCTTATAGAAGATGGTACCTTCTCTGTTGAGTTCTGCAGCTCGAACTATTTTCTCCAGAAGCAGGTTGAAAAAGTCGCACGATAGGGAGTCGCCTTGTCTGAAACCTCGTTTGGTATCGAACGGCTCGGAGAGGTCCTTCCCGATCCTGACGGATCTTTGAGTGTTGCTCAACGTCAGTTTACACAGCCGTATTAGTTTTGCGGGGATACCAAATTCAGACATCGCGGCATAGAGGCAGCTCCTTTTCGTGCTGTCGAAAGCAGCTTTGAAATCGACGAAGAGGTGGTGTGTGTCGATTCTCCTTTCACGGGTCTTTTCCAAGATTTGGCGCATGGTGAATATCACACAATACGCTCGACAGAACCTTATATGCGAGGTTGAGGAGGCTAATCCCACGGTAGTTGGCGCAGATTGTGGGGTCTCCTTTTTTATGGATTGGGCATAGCACACTTAAATTCCAATCGTTGGGCATGCTTTCGTCCGACCATATTTTACAAAGAAGCTGATACATGCTCCTTACCAGTTCTTCGCCGCCGTGTTTGAATAGCTCGGCCGGCAATCCATCGGCCCCGCCGCTTTGTTGTTTTTCAGACGGGCAATTGCTATTCGAACTTCTTCATGGTCGGGCAATGGAACGTCTGCTACATCGTCTTCGATTGGGGAATCGGGTTCGCCTTCTCCTGGCGTTGTACGTTCACTGCCATTCAGCAGGCTAAAAAAGTGTTCACTCCATAATTTTAGTATGCTTTGGGCATCGGTGACTAGATCACCTCTGGGGGTTCTACAAGAGTTTGCTCCGGTCTTTAAACCTTCTGTTAGTTGCCTCATCCTTTTGTAGAATTTTCGAGCATTACTCCTGTCGGCCAGCTTATCAAGCTCTTCGTACTCACGCATTTCGGCCTCTTTCTTTTTCTGTCTACAAATGCGTCTTGCCTCCCTCTTCAACTCTCGGTATCTATCCCATCCCACACGTGTTGTGGTCGATCGTAACGTTGCGAGGTAGGCAGCCTGTTTTCTCTCCGCTGCGACACGGCACTCCTCGTCGTACCAGCTGTTCTTTTGCACTTTCCGAAAACCAATGGTTTCGGTTGCAGCTGTACGTAAGGAGTTTGAGATGCCGTCCCACAGTTCCCTTATACCGAGTTGTTGACGAGTGCTCTCAGAGAGCAGGAGTGCAAGCCGAGTAGAAAACCGTTCGGCTGTCTGTTGTGATTGCAGCTTCTCGACGTCGAACCTTCCTTGTGTTTGTTGGCGTGCGTTTTTTGCTGCACAGAGGCGGGTGCGAATTTTGGCTGCAACAATATAGTGATCCGAGTCGATGTTAGGACCTCGGAGCGCACGCACATCTAAAACACTGGAGACGTGTCTTCCGTCTATCACAACATGATCGATCTGGTTGGTGGTTTTTCGATCCGGAGACAGCCAGGTAGCTTGATGTATCTTCTTATGCTGGAATCTAGTACTACAGATAACCATATTTCGGGCCCCGGTGAAGTCGATCAGCCTCAACCCATTTGGGGATGTTTCCTCGTGGAGGCTGAATTTACCGGCCGTAGTGCCAAAGATACCTTCTTTGCCCACCCTGGCGTTGTAGTCGCCAAGCACGATTTTGACATCGTGGCGGGGGCATCTCTCATAAGTGCGCTCCAAGCACTCATAAAAGGCATCTTTGGTCACATCGTCCTTCTCTTCCGTCGGGGCGTGGGTGCAAATCAGCGATATGTTGAAGAACCTCGCTTTGATGCGGATTGTGGCTAGACGTTCATTCTCCGGAGTGAATGATAGTACTCGGCGACGGAGTCTCTCTCCCACCACGAATCCAACACCAAACTTGCGCTCCTTTATATGGCCACTGTAGTAGATGTCACAAGGACCTACTCGTCTCAGTCCTTGTCCCGTCCATCGCATTTCTTGGACGGCGGTGATGTCAGCCTTTATTTTCACGAGGACATCAACCAGCTGGGCAGCGGCACCTTCCCAATTAAGGGACCGGACATTCCAGGTGCATGCCCTCAATTCGTAGTCCTTATTTCGCTTGCCATGGTCGTCATCAAAAGGGGGGGCTCTCATCCGAGGCTGATTGTTGGTTTTCATTGGTGCGGTTTTTAAGTGGCGGGTCCCAAACCCAGCGCACAACCCTAAGTAGGGGATTTTTCGCCTTCTCACTTTAGCTCGCCTTCAAACGGATGTTCTTAGGCTACCCAGAGGATACTTGGTCAGAGACCGGAAGTCGTGAGCTGCTTGAGTCATATGTAAAAGAATCGTTTCTGGCCACTCCCAAGTGTATGGCGATCAGAGAACTTTCCTCACTTGCGTGAACTTCTACACATGACTCCATCCCCCTCTTTTGTACCTACCTATCAGTTAATTAGAGTTATAAAACAGGATAATTATGTTCAAAAAATAGTGCTCTATTATTATTAATAGATAATAAAATATGTGTCTGGAAAAGTTAGGGATTTCCAAATTAACAAAAAACCTTATTGCTCCTTATTCTTATGTTAGGTATTCTTAACATAATTTAGATTTATTTAGAATATGTTATTTGTATAGTGGTTCATTCTGATTATAATATAAAAATAATGTAGAATAATAATTAGTTTCGTTACACCTACAAACTATATTTTTGTATATTGCGGAGAAAATTGGTTTGCTATTTAATAAAAAAAGTAATTCATAATTTTGTGATGATATTTAGCCAAAGTTGACCACATGTTAACTTGATTGTGATTGGTCGCTTTGTATGACATCTTGGGCAATAATCTATGCTAAATTTCAAGAAATGTTTCTTGTCACATAAGAACTTAATTTTGATTTTTCAGTTTGTATTGCGGGGTTTGATAATCGATCTGCAAAATTTCTTCAACTATTGTAGCGTTGCCTTAGAGAATAAACCACGACAAATTTGCAGGATATATCTCGTTAACTGAAAAAGTCGCCAATGCAAGCATTTTACTCCTTCCGTTCAGTTTGTATGGAATCTACTGTGAACGTCAAAAATAAGTAAACAGCAATCCTATCACCATTAAAGTGTTTATTACAACGCAGTCTTTAATACAATAAAAGAAAGTTTTATTATAGAATTTAAGGCATATATTATAAGAGTTTTATTATAGAGTTTTATTATAGAATTTAAGGCATATATTATAAGAGTTTAACTTAGTATTAATAATAAACAAAAACTAAACACAGCCAAAAATAATCAGCTTAAACTAAAAATACTCTCGTTTTTTCGCGTCAAAATAAGTAAACAGTGGCAACAACCGTTGTTTGTTTTTAATACTTATTTCGGGGAAGCGCCAAATAGCCTTTGGAAATCATCACCATTTAAGAGAGTGAGTGTAGTAAAACATATTTTTTTATAAGTATCATTATTGTGTTTTTTGAGGTTACGTCGCTAAAATATCAAAATATGTAATGGGTAAGCGAACAACCAATGAAACGGTTAAAACCATACAAGCCCTTGGTTCCGATCGTTCGGTTTATATGGCAGATATATGCTATAATAAGCCGATCTGAATAATTTCTTCCGATATTACATTATTTCTATGAACAAAAACTCATACCAAATTTCGTGAAGATAAGTATATCGTCAAATGAGGAAGTTTCCCATGCAAGCATTTAACTTCGATCATTCAGTTTGTATGGCAGCTATATGTTATAGTTAACCGATCTGAACATCGGAGATTACAATGTTGCCTTAGAAAATAGTCTATACCAAATTTCGTGATTATATCTTCAGCTTGTATGGCAGCTAAATGTTATATTTTTCCGACAAATGAGAAGCCTCTTGAAGAGAAAATAACGTTTGCAAAATTTCAAAACGATATCTAAAAAACTGAAGGACTAGTTTTTATATAAGCAGACAGACGGATAGATAGACGGACATGGCTAAAACGACTCAGATCAACATACTGATCATTTAGATATATACTTTATAGGGTCTCCGACGCTTCCTTCTGGGTGTTACAAACTTCGTGACAAACTTATTATACCTTGTTCAGGGTATAAAAAGAGCATAGCTCAAGCGTGGTGAAGCTCAACAAATGGTCGCAAAGCTAGTATTGATGCCTCGGAAGCTTATCCTGAGTGTGGTGGGATTGGAAAGGAATCATCCATCATGCTGCTCCAGTCTGTTCGAACGATTGATTCAACATTTTACCGTCGACAACTGATGAGTTGGAAGCAATCAGTCGAAAAAAACGGCTTGAACTGATCAACAGAAAGCCAGCCTGGAGGCGGACGTCGAAGGAACACGAATAAACGGGAAGGCAGAAATTGATGCGGAGCTTAAAGATGTTCATCGAATAGCACTAATCTGCTCAATTGTTAAACGTCGGTTGAAAGAAAATAATGTGAAAGCCAGAAAAGCCGCAAAACCCCCTAAAAATGCATTTTACCCGTCTACATTGGTTCAGAGCAAGAGCAAATTGGTCCTGAAATGAAAACAATCGTATTTTGTTTTCAGACAAAAGCGAAATAAACCTCATTAGATCAGATTCGAGAGTCATGGTTCGTCGTCAATGAACGATACAGTGATCAATGTGTTCATAATATTGTAAAGCATTCGCCATACATTATGGTTTGGGGACTAATCCAAGGTCGGGAAAATAATAATATTAAATGGTACGCAGAAATAATAAAACAAAGGTATTTTACCTACCATGGAAATTTTAACTGAGCTCGTAGTAAAAGTAATTTTTCAAGATGATTCTGCACCGTGTCAGCGGTCAAAGTCGGTAAGGATAGCATTAACATTTTCTTTCACGAATAGTTTTTGAAGTTCCATACACACTAATTATTACAAACAAACTTTTTACTTTGCATAGCTTAACGTATATACAAATATTTTGGGGATTAAGCATTTTCCATGGCCTGGGAATAGCCCTGATTTCAACTCTATTGAGAACTTGAGTGCAATTATAAAGCACAAAATTCGACGCCATAAACCAAATAGCATTCAAAAATTGAGGGACACTGTTGTTCGATATTGCTTTAAAAAATATACAGCCTAATAGTTTGGTCGCATTTTAGACTTCCTTCTTTCGAGTCTTAAAATGAAATATTATTATTTGTAAAGATTTATATTGCTTTTAAGGCATTGGGTTTGAACTACTATTATCTTAACACAAATTCTTACTTATTGTTTATGTTACTTAGCGACATAAATCTTTTCAATAACACTCTTATAGAAGAATGTACCTTCTCTATTCAGCTCCGCAACTCGAATTCTTTTTTCTATGAGTAAATTAAAGAAGTCGCAGGAGTCGAGAGTCGAGGGAGTCATCTTGTCTGAAACCTCGTTTGGAATCGAACGGGTCGGAGAGATCCTTCCCGATCCTGTCGGAGCTTTTGGTATTGCTTAATGTCAGTTTACACAGCCGTATTAATATTGCATAGCGACATAAAAGCAGCTTATTTTCGTGATGTGAAAAGCAGTTGACATGAAGCATACACTTGTGAAAGTTATTAAAGCTTGGTGCAGCCGAAATTAATGCTTTGTCGTGTTTTATGTTCACTAAAGTATGCTCACTCACAACCAGCTCAGATATCACACTCATCTCTACTCAGTCAAAATTATTAACCTGGCTGGCAAAATACAAACCATTAGAGGCAAGCAAAAATAAAATATGCGACAATATTTGGATAATCCATATGCAGAATGAAGAATTCCGGCGCTTTGTAATAAAAAATAGGCTTAGTCAACGAACAAATTATGAGTGTGACCATTTTCTATTAGCTAAAGATACCATAATGAATTCAGAAGAAGAGTTAAAGAGCATTTCGCTTAACATATTAGGAGGAAGCTTATTATTCCGAAAATGAACTGAATTGCAAATTTGTGTTTTAATAACTACGAGAACTACCACATGATTTGAAGTAGATATAGTAACTTGAAGATAAAAATCCATCGCCGTTTTGTTCTTACTTATTCTTATTGGTTAGAAATCAGAGAATTTTTCGTAACTTTTAATTTTCATAAGCATACAAGCAAAAATTTTAATGCAATTATTTTCGTTTATTAGAAATTCAGATTATTTGTTTATAATAACTGAAGTAACTAATATAAATTTATGCAGCGAGTGTGGTCGTAGCAGATGTTGAGTTCGCTACAACAGTTGTGTTGGCAACAACTGAGGGTGTAACAGTTGAGTTGGCAGCTGGTGCAGCAGTAGTGGAGTTAAGTGGGCCAGGACCGCCAGGACCACCAGGACCTCCAGGACCACCAGGGCCTCCAGGACCACCTGGACCTCCAGGACCACCAGGGCCGTCAAGACCACCAGGACCTCCAGGACCACCAGGGCCATCAAGACCACCCGGACCTCCAGGACCGCCAGGACCACCAGGGCCGTCAAGACCACCAGGACCACCAGGGCCGCCAAGACCACCAGGACCACCCGGACCACCAGGACCGCCAAGGCCATCAAGACCACCAGGACCGCCGGGACCACCAGGACCACCAGGCCCACCGCCTAGTCGTGGACCACCTCGTCCGCCAGGTCCACCCCGTTGGCCTAGAAATGTTTAATATTAAAATCTTCCAGAAACTGAGCAACTTTCAGCTACAGAAACATACCATTAACAAGGACGACGGCGAAAGCGATAAAAAATAATACCGTAAAGAGTTTCATATTCACCAGTAAATGAACTACGTCAAACTGTTAATAATATTCTGGTACCTTAGCCCTTATATAGCAGAAGTTCATGGAAGTGTCAACAAATAAAGTTTCACAAATTGAAGAAATTTCAAACCAACTGTTAAAACAATTTTTGTTCATATCGTAGGTAAATAAAAATAAAATGCACGAAATCGAAAAAGTTCCGGAATTAACGAAAGTATTAATAAAAGAAATATTAGACTGCAGGCTAGACTAGACTAACGGTACTTTACAGTAAATTTCCATTTTCATTTTTTTGCCACTGGTTAATGAAGTCAAAGCTCAAACCAAGTTGGAAAAATTATATTGATCTCAAAACAATGCCCGTCGAATTATGGTACAACTACAAAGAGCTTCAGTTTTATCCTGGTTCTGATAAAGACTAAATGAAAAGTGGAAGGGGAGCGCTCGGTTGTAGCCTAACATTTTTTACCCCCACAATTTGAAAGGCTCAAATCTATGAACACACTTGCAAATTTAAAAAAATTTATTTTTGTTTGGGATAAACTTTGTCAAATATCTCCCTTCCGTTTTTTGCCCTTTTTTCAATGCTTTATAAAAAGTGTTACAGTGATTAGAACAGGTGGTAATCAATTGGTGCTATACCGGGCTATTTGGTGGATGCGACAAAACCTCCCATCTGAGCTCCTGTAGCTCCCGACGAGTCAACAACGAAGTATGTGGTCTGGAGTTGTCCTGTTGACTAAGCCTGGGTGAAACATTACACCCTTCCTGTTGGCCAATTCTAGACGCTTCTGGTCGGTCGTTTCAAGTGCTTCAAGCGGTCCAGTTTTTCGCAGAAGATGATAAAATTAAGCGTCTGGCCATATGGGAGCAGCTCATAGTGGATGATTCCCCTCCAATCCCACCAAACGCACAGGAGTGATAGAGTATCATCCCCCAAAAAACCATTAATCGCACAAAACGTTTCTCTAGCGGATTTGCCTTTAACGAAGGAAAACTTGAAAAAAGCGCGAACTTCGGCGTTGTAAACTCCAGTTTAACACGTCTATAACTGTTGAACGCAATATCGAAACTAATGCATAGCGTCGTTTTGTAGGTTATAATAATAATAATAATACCCAACGGTTACCCTCCTCCCGCCCAACCGACGCGAGGGGCGCAATCCGCGAACGAGCGGAATTAGCCGAGTCATAAAAGGCAAGAGAGTTTTAAGAGTTTTCTACAGCCAAAATTAAGAATTAAAGTTTATAATTTTACTTGTTAAGAGTAGATAAAATTATTTTTTTTAATTGTAAAAAGTGAGTCTGTTAAATCAAATGTGCTGGAATGAAAATTGAAATCATGACATATACGGCGGAATGGTTCGTTTAACTCAAAATTTGTTCTAGAAAATTTCAAAAGTAAGGGGTCTAAACTGCCTGGTAGAGCGAGCGGGGACGTTAAAATTAATATCAGATAAGAGAGATGGGCTACAGACTGACCCATTCATGAGTTTTACAAGAAATATTATACCAAGCATCTCCCTACGACTAGCGAGTGTCGGAAGATTTATAAGTTTTAAACAGTTAGAGTAAGGGGGAAGATTTAAACTGGAATCCCATTGCAAATGATTTAAGGCAAAAAGTAAGAATTGTTTTTGAACGGACCCTAACTTATCCGAATGGACTTGGTAACTAGGGTTCCATACCACAGAAGAATACTCTAATATAGGTCTCACCAGAGATGTAAAAAGAATTTTTGTGGCAAGCGGATCTCTAAATTCTTTAGACCAACGTTTAACAAAACTAAGAGCGCCTTTAGCTTTAAAAACCGTGGAAGATACGTGAAGATTAAAATTGAGTTTGGGGTCCATAGTTACTCCCAGATCAACAAAACTGCATACTTGCTCCAACCTAAAGTTTTGTATTGTGTATGAAGTTGGGTCTACAGATCTACGTGAAAAGCACATTGTTTTACATTTTTTAAGGTTCAATGGCATGTCATTTCTATCACACCAAGAAACTAGGTTGTTTAAGTCTGTTTGCAACTGGCATCTTTCGATGTTTGAAGCATACGTTTTAAAAAGTTTTACATCGTCAGCATATAATAAGACTTTTGAAAACTTAACAACAGATGATATGTCATTAATAAATAACAAGAACAGAATTGGACCAAGATGGCTACCTTGTGGAACGCCATCGATCGATTTGTATGAGCGTAAGTCTCTCGGAATTTGACTTTGAATCTTCTAGTTTAAGTCAACAACATCGGCATTTTTGGCAGCTAAAATGGCGCGTGCACTTAAGGAATCGTAGTTACGATAATTTGGCCAATGTGCGAACATTTGCGATGAGTTCATCTTTCGTGAATTGATAAAGGGAAGATGGAATTGACATCGAACCACCGGAAGTATCAACCGAAATTGTACCATTTCCAATTTTTAGCGAAGACGATGTAAAATGTCTTTGGCAATGTCGATGTTTACATTGAAAAGTATGCGAACTTCATTTTCATTTGAGTGATTAACGTGTTCCATCAAACACATCGAACCATTCACAGTATGCAATGATTCAAATAAAATTGAGCCACGTACTTTAATCAATAGCAACCGAAGGTAGAAACAATCGTCGTTTTTCGGGTGGATTGTGTAAATTCATCCTAATGTATTAGTTAATAAGACACCTGAATGTCAATCTATTGGTTGACCTTGCTTTCTGCGTAACTATTTCTTCACGATGCATTCATTTATAATATCAAGGTATTTCCGAATAGAGCAAGTTCTCACAAACGGATCTCTGACGAAAGTTGAGAAAAAACTCGTCAATGTTAATTTTGTTGCTGGCGATGTTTCCACTGGCTATACTGTATTCTCTGGGTTGAAATACACTCTTTGGCCATTCTCCAAATTAACTGCGAGACGCACAACAGTCGAAAAATGTTCATAAATTGCAAAAGTAAATATCCTACAAAGCGCTTCATTGCAGTTCACGTATCGAACGTATCGTGCAAGACCAACAACCGACATGATGCGTCCTTTGGTGACGTAATTACAAACGTATTTTATCGATTGGAGGATGGAGTCATGTGTAGAAGTTTACGCAAGTGAGGAAAGTTCTCAGATCGCCATTCACTTGGGAGTGGCCAGAAACGATTCTTTTACATATGACTCAAGCAGCTCACGACTTCCGGTCTTTGACCATGTATCCTCTGGGTAGCCTAAGAACATCCGTTTGAAGGCGAGCTAAAGTGAGAAGGCGAAATATTCCCCTACTTAGGGTTGTGCGTTGGGTTTGGGACCCGCCACGTAAAAAACCATCCCCAATGAAAAATCGTAAACAGCCTCCGATGAGAGACCCCCCTTTTGATGACGACCACGGCAAACGAAATAAGGACTATGATTTGAGGGCATGCACCTGGAATGTCCGGTCCCTTAATTGGAAAGGTGCCGCTGCCCAGCTGGTAGATGTCCTCGTAAAGATAAAGGCTGACATCACCGCCGTCCAAGAAATGCGATGGACGGGACAAGGACAGAGACGAGTAGGTCCTTGTGACATTTACTACAGTGGCCATATAAAGGAGCGCAAGTTTGGTGTAGGATTCGTGGTGGGAGAGAGACTCCGTCGCCGAGTACTATCATTCACTCCGGAGAATGAACGTCTAGCCACAATCCGCATCAAAGCGAGGTTCTTAAACATATCGCTGATTTGCGCCCACGCCCCGACGGAAGAGAAGGACGATGTGACCAAAGATGCCTTTTATGAGTGCTTGGAGCGCACTTATGAGAGATGCCCCCGCCACGACGTCAAAATCGTGCTTGGCGACTTCAACGCCAGGGTGGGCAAAGAAGGTATCTTTGGCACTACGGTCGGTAAATTCAGCCTCCACGAGGAAACCTCCCCAAATGGGTTGAGGCTGATCGACTTCGCCGGAGCCCGAAATATGGTTATCTGTGGTACTAGATTCCAGAATAAGAAGATTCATCAAGCTACTTGGCTGTCTCCGGATCGAAAAACCACCAACCAGATCGATCATGTTGTGATAGACGGAAGACACGTCTCCAGTGTTTTAGATGTGCGTGCGCTCCGAGGTCCTAACATCGACTCGGACCACTATATTGTTGCAGCCAAAATTCGCACCCGCCTCTGTGCAGCAAAAAACGCACGCCAACAAACACAAGGAAGGTTCGACGTCGAGAAGCTGCAATCACAACAGACAGCCCAACGATTTTCTACTCGGCTTGCACTCCTGCTCTCTGAGAGCACTCGTCAACAACTCGGTATAAGGGAACTGTGGGACGGCATTTCAAACTCCTTACGTACAGCTGCAACCGAAACCATTGGTTTTCGGAAAGTGCAAAGGAACAGCTGGTACGACGAGGAGTGCCGTGTCGCAGCGGAGAGAAAACAGGCTGCCTACCTCGCAACGTTACGATCGACCACAACACGTGCGGGATGGGATAGATACCGAGAGTTGAAGAGGGAGGCAAGACGCATTTGTAGACAGAAAAAGAAAGAGGCCGAAATGCGTGAGTACGAAGAGCTTGATAAGCTGGCCGACAGGGGGGTAATGCTCGAAAATTCTACGAAAAGATGCGGCGGCTTACAGAAGGTTTCAAGACCGGAGCATACTCTTGTAGAACCCCCCAAGGTGATCTAGCCACCGATGCCCAGAGCATACTTAAATTATGGAGGGAACACTTCTCCAGCCTGCTGAATGGCAGTGAACACACAACACCAGGAGAAAACGAACCCGATACCCCAATCGATGACGATGGAGCAGATGTTCCATTGCCCGACCATGACGAAGTTCGAATAGCAATTGCCCGTCTGAAAAACAACAAAGCGGCAGGGGCCGACGGATTGCCGGCCGAGCTATTCAAACACGGCGGCGAAGAGCTGATAAGGTGCATGCATCAGCTTCTTTGTAAAATATGGTCGGACGAAAGTATGCCTAACGATTGGAATTTAAGTGTGCTATGCCCAATCCATAAAAAAGGAGACCCCACAATCTGCGCCAACTACCGTGGGATTAGCCTCCTCAACATCGCGTATAAGGTTCTGTCAAGCGTATTGTGTGAAAGATTAAAGCCCACCGTCAACAAACTGATTGGACCTTATCAGTGTGGCTTCAGACCTGGTAAATCAACAACCGACCAGATATTCACCATGCGCCAAATCTTGGAAAATACCCGTGAAAGGAGAATCGACACACACCACCTCTTCATCGATTTCAAAGCTGCTTTCGACAGCACGAAAAGGAGCTGCCTTTATGCCGCGATGTCTGATTTTGGTATCCCCGCAAAACTAATAAGGCTGTGTAAACTGACGCTGAGCAACACTCAAAGCTCCGTCAGGATCGGGGAGGACCTCTCCGAGCCGTTCGATACCAAACGAGGTTTCAGACAAGGCGACTCCCTATCGTGTGACTTTTTCAATCTGCTGCTGGAGAAAATTATTCGAGCTGCAGAACTGAATCGAGCAGGTACAATCTTTTATAAGAGTGTACAGCTGCTGGCGTATGCCGATGATATTGATATCATCGGCCTCAACACCCGCGCCGTTAGTTCTGCTTTCTCCAGACTGGATAAGGAAGCAAAAGAAATGGGTCTGGCAGTGAACGAGGGCAAGACGAAATATCTCCTGTCATCAAACAAACAGTCGTCGCACTCGCGACTTGGCTCCCACGTCACTGTTGACAGTCATAACTTCGAAGTTGTAGATAATTTCGTCTATCTAGGAACCAGCATTAACACCACCAACAATGCCAGCCTGGAAATCCAACGCAGGATTACTCTTGCCAACAGGTGCTACTTCGGACTGAGTAGGCAATTGAAAAGTAATGTCCTCTCTCGACGAACAAAAACCAAACTCTATAAGTCGCTCATTATACCCGTCCTGCTATATGGTGCAGAGGCTTGGACGATGACAACAACCGATGAGTCGACGTTGCGAGTTTTCGAGAGAAAAGTTCTGCGAAAGATTTATGGTCCTTTGCGCGTTGGCCACGGCGAATATCGCATTCGATGGAACGATGAGCTGTACGAGATATACGACGACATTGACATAGTTCAGCGAATTAAAAGACAGCGGCTACGCTGGCTAGGTCATGTTGTCCGGATGGATGAAAACGCTCCAGCTCTGAAAGTATTCGACGCAGTACCCGCCGCGGGAAGCAGAGGAAGAGGAAGACCTCCACTCCGTTGGAAGGACCAAGTGGAGAGGGACCTGGCTTCGATGGAATATCCAATTGGCGCCACGTAGCGAAGAGAAGAAACGACTGGCGCGCTGTTGTTGACTCGGCTATAATCGCATAAGCGGTGTCTACGCCAGTAAAGAAGAAGAAGATTTTATCGATTACACCAAGCTGCAAATTATTGTCAAATTCACATTCAAAACTTATATCAATGTGAAGTATTGCAGTTTGGTGTAATCGATAAAATACGTTTGTAATTACGTCACCAAAGGACGCATCATGGCGGTTGTTGGTCTTGCACGATACGGTCGATACGTGAACTGCAATAAACCGCTTTGTAGGATATTTACTTTTGCAATTTATGAACGTTTTTCGACTGTTGTGCGTCTCGCAGTTAATTTGGAGAATGGCCAAAGAGTGTATTTCAACCCAGAGAATACAGTATAGCCAGTGGAAACATCGCCAGCAACAAAATTAACATTGACGAGTTTTTTCTCAACTTTCGTCAGAGATCCGTTTGTGAGAACTTGCTCTATTCGGAAATACCTTGATATTATGAATGAATGCATCGTGAAGAAATAGTTACGCAGAAAGCAAGGTCAACCAGTAGATTGACATCCAGGTGTCTTATTAACTAATACATTAGGATGAATTTACACAATCCACCCGAAAAACGACGATTGTTTCTACCTTCGGTTGCTATTAATTAATGTACGTGGCTCAACTTTATTTAAGTCATTGCTTACTGTGAATGGTTCGATGAGTTTGATGGAACACGTTAATCACTCAAATGAAAATGAAGTTCGCATACTTTTCAATGTAAACATCGACATTGCCAAAGACATTTTACATCATCTTCGCTAAAAATTGGGAATGGTACAATTTCGGTTGATACTTCCGGTGGTTCGATGTCAATTCCATCTTCCCTTTATCAATTCACGAAAGATGAACTCATCGCAAATGTTCGCACATTGGCCAAATTATCGTACCTACGATTCCTTAAGTGCACGCGCCATTTTAGCTGCCAAAAATGCCGATGTTGTTGACTTAAACTAGAAGATTCAAAGTCAAATTCCGAGAGACTTACGCTCATACAAATCGATCGATCGTCTTGACAGTGAAGACGATGCCGAGAATTATCCAGTGGTATTTCTAAATTCTTTGGACAGGCTTGGTATGCCACCGCATCATTTGCGTTTCAAAGTAGGATCCGTCGTTATTATGTTTCTGTGTAATGGAACCCGACTGTTTGTGACGCACCTATCGAATACAAGGGGGAGAATGCTTGATTCTACGAGTCCCTTTGAGTTCTAACGATTTCCCATTTCAGTCCAAACGTATTCCGTTTCCAGTGAAAATTACATTTGAGATGACAATCAACAGGACCTAAAGATAGTTGCATAGTGTGAGGCATAAATTTGGAAATGCTATGTTTTTCACACGGCCGTGACGTGCTCACGAGTTGGAAACGCATCTTTTCTGTACCCCGGAACAGAAACCAAAAAATGCTGTTTATAAAGCTGCGTTACATTAAAAAAAAAAAAAATGAAATGATAAATTGAACTTTGTTTTCATTTCAAAATACATAATTTCACGCAGGACAACGGCTGCGGGGTCAGCTAGTAGAAATATAAAAATGGTAAATAATAAATGAACAACGAGCAATGAGAAAAATATTTATGAAAAAAGAATGCAATAAAAATTGATGGTTATCAAAGATATCAACCAATGTAGCGAGCAGTTTGAGATGCACTGTAAAACGCGAAAAGTAAGAAACTCGCGAACAGCTGTGGACAAAGATGGAAACGAATAAAAACAAAAAAGAAATTTAAGTAAGCAAAGTAAATTAACACTAACAATTGAACTTCTTAAAATGTAACACAACAACAAATTTAAAATGACTCGGCGGAATAAATTAAAATTAGCCAACACAGAATTACTAAATATCAATTGATTCAACAGCACAGTATAACACTGATACTTATCGTAAAAGATCACTTAATCCAGACACTTTCAAATAAAGTTTGAAATAAAATTAAACAAATTCGCCAGAGCACCAAACAAAGCACAGCTGAACACGAGAAGGGTTGCCATTATGTCAAAACCTTTCAAAGATATACTTGTATAGTATTGCCAGATACAAGCTCTGTAGCGCTTTATACATACCCGCGAAATTCAAAAGACAAAAAGGGGAAAGGGAGATATTTGACAACCTAATATATCGAATGGAGGATGGAGTGAGGAAAGTTCTCTGATCGCCATTCACTTGGGAGTGGCCAGAAACGATTCTATTATATATGACTCAAGCAGCTCACGACTTCCGGTCTTTGACCAAGTATCCTCTGGGTAGCCTAAGAACACCCGTTTGAAGGCGAGCTAAAGTGAGAAGGCGAAATATTCCCTACTTAGGGTTGTGCGTTGGGTTTGGGACCCGCCACTTAAAAACCGTCCCCAATGAAAAAGTTTAAACAGCCTCGGATAAGTCACCCCCCTTTTGATGACGACCATGGCAAAGAAATTAAGGACTATGATTTGAGGGCATGCACCTGGAATGTCCGGTCCCTTAATTGGGAAGGTGGGGCTGCCCAGCTGGTTGATGTCCTCGTGAAAATAAAGGCTGACATCACCGCCGTCCAAGAAATGCGATGGACGGGACAAGGACAGAGACAAGTAGATCCTTGTGGCATTTACTACAGTATCCATATAAAGGAGCGCAAGTTTGGTGTTGGATTCGTGGTGGGAGAAAGACTCCGTCGCCGAATACTATCATTCACTCCTATGAATGAACGTCTAGCCACAATCCGCATCAAAGCGAGGTTCTTCACATATCGCTGATTTGCGCCCACGCACCGACGGAAGAGAAGGACGATGTGACCAAAGATGCCTTTTATGAGTGCTTGGAGCGCACTTATGAGAGATGCCCCCGCCACGACGTCAAAATCGTGCTTGGCGACTTCAACGCCAGGGTGGGCAAAGAAGGTATCTTTGGCACTACGGCCGGTAAATTCAGCCTCCACGAGGAAACATCCCCAAATGGGTTGAGGCTGATCGACTTCGCCAGGGCCCGAAATATGGTTATCTGTAGTACTAGATTCCAGCATAAGAAGATACATCAAGCTACCTGGCTGTCTCCGGATCGAAAAACCACCAACCAGATCGATCATGTTGTGATAGACGGAAGACACGTCTCCAGTGTTTTAGATGTGCGTGCGCTCCGAGGTCCTAACATCGACTCGGACCACTATATTGTTGCAGCTAAAACTCGCACCCGCCTCTGTGCAGCAAAAAACGCACGCCAACAAACACAAGGAAGGTTCGACGTCGAGAAGCTGCAATCACAACAGACAGCCCAACGATTTTCTACTCGGCTTGCACTCCTGCTCTCTGAGAGCACTCGTCAACAACTCGGTATAAGGGAACTGTGGGACGGCATTTCAAACTCCTTACGTACAGCTGCAACCGAAACCATTGGTTTTCGGAAAGTGCAAAGGAACAGCTGGTACGACGAGGAGTGCCGTGTCGCAGCGGAGAGAAAACAGGCTGCCTACCTCGCAACGTTACGATCGACCACAACACGTGCGGGATGGGATAGATACCGAGAGTTGAAGAGGGAAGCGAGACGCATTTGTAGACAGAAAAAGAAAGAGGCCGAAATGCGTGAGTACGAAGAGCTTGATAAGCTGGCCGACAGGGGTAATGCTCGAAAATTCTACGAAAAGATGCGGCGGCTTACAGAAGGTTTCAAGACCGGAGCATACTCTTGTAGAACCCCCCAAGGTGATCTAGCCACCGATGCCCAGAGCATACTTAAATTATGGAGGGAACACTTCTCCAGCCTGCTGAATGGCAGTGAACACACAACACCAGGAGAAAACGAACCCGATACCCCAATCGATGACGATGGAGCAGATGTTCCATTGCCCGACCATGACGAAGTTCGAATAGCAATTGCCCGTCTGAAAAACAACAAAGCGGCAGGGGCCGACGGATTGCCGGCCGAGCTATTCAAACACGGCGGCGAAGAGCTGATAAGGTGCATGCATCAGCTTCTTTGTAAAATATGGTCGGACGAAAGTATGCCTAACGATTGGAATTTAAGTGTGCTATGCCCAATCCATAAAAAAGGAGACCCCACAATCTGCGCCAACTACCGTGGGATTAGCCTCCTCAACATCGCGTATAAGGTTCTGTCAAGCGTATTGTGTGAAAGATTAAAGCCCACCGTCAACAAACTGATTGGACCTTATCAGTGTGGCTTTAGACCTGGTAAATCAACAACCGACCAGATATTCACCATGCGCCAAATCTTGAAAAAGACCCGTGAAAGGAGAATCGACACACACCACCTCTTCGTCGATTTCAAAGCTGCTTTCGACAGCACGAAAAGGAGCTGCCTCTATGCCGCGATGTCTGAATTTGGTATCCCCGCAAAACTAATACGGCTGTGTAAACTGACGCTGAGCAACACTCAAAGCTCCGTCAGGATCGGGAAGGACCTCTCCGAGCCGTTCGATACCAAACGAGGTTTCAGACAAGGCGACTCCCTATTGTGCGACTTTTTCAATCTGCTGCTGGAGAAAATTATTCGAGCTGCAGAACTGAATCGAGCAGGTACAATCTTTTATAAGAGTGTACAGCTGCTGGCGTATGCCGATGATATTGATATCATCGGCCTCAACACCCGCGCCGTTAGTTCTGCTTTCTCCACACTGGATAAGGAAGCAAAAGAAATGGGTCTGGCAGTGAACGAGGGCAAGACGAAATATCTCCTGTCATCAAACAAACAGTCGTCGCACTCGCGACTTGGCTCCCACGTCACTGTTGACAGTCATAACTTTGAAGTTGTAGATAATTTCGTCTATCTTGGAACCAGCGTAAACACCACCAACAATGTCAGCCTGGAAATCCAACGCAGGATTACTCTTGCCAACAGGTGCTACTTCGGACTGAGTAGGCAATTGAAAAGTAAAGTCCTCTCTCGACGAACAAAAACCAAACTCTATAAGTCGCTCAGAATTCCCGTCCTGCAATACGGTGCAGAGGCTTGGACGATGACAACAACCGATGAGTCGAACTTAAGAGTTTTCGAGAGAAAGGTTCTGCGAAAGATTTATGGTCATTTGCGCATTGGCCACGGCGAATATCGCATTCGATGGAACGATGAGCTGTACGAAATATACGACGACATTGACATAGTTCAGCGAATTAAAAGACAGCGGCTACGCTGGCTAGGTCATGTTGTCCGGATGGATGAAAACACTCCAGCTCTGAAAGTATTCGACGCAGTACCCGCCGCGGGAAGCTGAGGAAAAGGAAGACCTCCACTCCGTTGAAAGGACCAAGTGGAGAAGGACCTGGCTTCGCTTGTAATATCCAATTGGCACCATGTAGCGAAGAGAAGAAACGAGTGGCGCGCTGTTGTTGACTCGGCTATAATCGCGTAAGCGGTGCCTACGCCAGTAAAGAAGAAGAAGAATATATCGAATTTACATATATTTGAAAACATTCTAAGAAAACTGGAAGCTGATTCGACGCCAATCAGACCAGGTGAGATTGCTCCAAAATGGCTGTAGCGATCGAGTTAAATCAATTCACATGACTTACTTAGATATGCATATTTGTGAAGTAATAGGCGAAGGATCTTTTAAGCCACTCTGAAGTGCAAATCATTCTTCTTCTTTATTATTGGGATAGACACCGCTTAGGCGGGTAAAGCCGAGTTTACAATTCGCGCCAGCCGTTGTACCCTTTCGCTGTTTGGCGTCAATTGAAGGTTCCAAGTGTAGCCAGCTCTTTGGACAAAAACACTCCAGCTCTGAAAGTATTCGACGCTGCACCCGCCGGGGGAAGCAGAGGAAGAGAAAGAGAGGTGGAGGAGGACCTGGCCTCGCTTGGAATATCCAATTGGCGCCACGTAGCGAAAAGAAGAAACGACTGACACG
The DNA here is from genome assembly GCA_037783105.1 of Bactrocera zonata. Classification (NCBI taxonomy): domain Eukaryota; kingdom Metazoa; phylum Arthropoda; class Insecta; order Diptera; family Tephritidae; genus Bactrocera; species Bactrocera zonata. The sequence continues at coordinate 64,954 of JBAWJQ010005482.1, read as the reverse complement.
CTGTTGTTAACTCGGCCATAATCGCGTAATCGGTGTCTACGTCAATTAAGAAGAAGAAGACTAGCTTCAAATTAAGATGTGGTGCTTTCAAATCATCAAATCTTTCGAGAAGTTGAAATAGTTTAGAAGCTTTGTTATTCAACAGTATTTAATTACACTCAACTCTTTTTTTTACACGGTAGATACGTTCCTCAGAAATCCGTGTAATAAGGAAACGTGTAAAATCAGAGGCGTTTCTTATAGTAAAATGAGGTATACGTTCCACGTCATCTGAAAATAGTGTAAGATGAAATAAGGAACTATATTTACTTCAAAAAACCGTGTAAAAATGTTGAAAACCATAAAATTTCAGATATGCATACAAATTGTATGTTCATATGGCATTTTATTGAGCAATAAATCTTAAAATTGGACATATTGTTATCTGTAGAAAGGGCAAACATTTTATTTTTAAAGCTTAACTAAAAATTTATAGATAAAATACTTTTTCAGCTATTAAGGTCATAAAAGTCTAATTGATAGCACAAAAAATTGATAAAATTATAAGAGCTAATAATCTTTACACACTTTAATTCAGCAATATTTCATGTACTAAATATCATGCGATCAAAATGTGTAAGTAAGAGTTATCAAAAAAAGGGATTTCTCAGTTACTACTATGTATGTTCATTTCAGCAATGGTGCCAAGTGTGATAAAAACAAACATAATTACAAGACAGTAATTTTGATACTGTACTAGATTAATTTTTTTCAACCGTGTAACTCTAAATCCGTGTAAAAAGAAACCGTGTAAAAAAAGAATTTTGTGTACTCGTTTTGGCAGAACGTTCGTGAGTCGCTACCAAAGTTAGGTTTCCTATTTTGTAGCATAATAATAAGCTCTTTGAAGTGGAGAACTTAAACGCGATAACAATTTTGTTGTCATCCAAGCAACTATGGTGAGTTTGTTAATGATTCGAATCGTAATTGAGTGATAGTACTTTTTACGTTAAAAAAACAAGAATTTTATATTGATGTTCAGATAAAATTGTTAAATAAAATTAGCACTGTGGACCATACGCCCTACCGTATGTAAATGGTACCCCACCGATCAGTACCACAACCGAATTATCTTCTATCCGTTTACAAGTATATAGTGAACGTATTAAATTTACTTGTTACTTTTTTAAAATCTTCATTTCTTTCTGTTGAAATTTGGTATCTTACTAACTTATAATGACTTGATGAGTAAATGTATGATAAGCACCGAACCGAACTCAACCGAAGAGAAGAGAAAATAAAAAAATTAATATATGGAATTGATGTGAAAACCGTCAACCAAGGTATCAAAATTCTTTATATTAGGGGAAATGATATTTAGACTAAGATCTAGACCAAATATATTTTCTTAACACCCTGATGACATGTACGAACTATGGGTGAAATCGGTTCACATCCACGCCTTCTTCCAATGTAACGCTATTTTGAATTCCATCTGATGCCTTCTCTGTATAATACGAGTATATACATTAGGAACCAATGATGATAGCGGAATAAAACTTTACACAAATACGGTATTTGAGCTGAGGTATCCCTTGTGGAAAAATTGTCGTGATCGGACTATAACTTTTCAAGGTCCCTGATATTGAACACGAAGAACTCAGTGCTTAACCTAACCTAACCTAATTTTTCACCGAAAATATCGGTAAATCTCTTAGATATTTTCATGTAATTCAGAGGGCATCATTTTTATACTCTCGTAGGATACATTTTGCTATTTGTAAAAACATATCTTTAAAATTTAAAAATACAACATTTAATTATTAAAATATATAATACTTATTACTTCTAAGTCAAACCTGTATAATCTTATTCATGTAAGAAATAAAATGTGCATTAACTTCGAAAAACGATTGTTTTTGTTGTTTTACATAGTCCTCAATACAGTTAAAATAAATGAAAATACAATTCAATACTCAAGTACACAAATCGATCTAATCTAATTAATTTTACAGCAAAATAAAAAAATATGTAAATGACGGATAATGAAATCTCGATTATCGCTTTATTATGCGAGAGTATAAAATGTTCGCCGATACCCGAACTTAGCCCTTCCTCACTTGTTTTCAATTTGTGGCTACATTGGTTGTTACCTTTGATAACCAATTATTTTTATTGCATTTATTTGTTATAAATATTTTTGTCATCGCTTTTTTTACTTTTATTATTTAAACTAGCTGACCCCGCAGCCGTTGTCCTGCGTGAAATTATGTATTTTGAAATGAAAACAAAGTTCAATTTATCATTTCATTTTTTTTTTTCAACGTAACGCAGCTTTATAAACAACATTTTTTGGTTTCTGTTCCGGGGTACAGAGAAGATGGTTTTCCAACTCGTGAGCACGTCACGGCCGTGTGAAAAACATAGCATTTCCAAATTTATGTCTCACACTATGCGACTATCTTTAGGTCCAGTTGATTGTCATCTCAAATGTAATTTTCACTGGAAACGGAATACGTTTGAACTGAAATGGGAAATCGTTAGAACTCAAAGGGACTCGTAGAATCAAGCATTCTCCCCCTTGTATTCGATAGGTGCGTCACAAACGGTCGGGTTCCATTACACAGAAACATAATAACGACGGATCCTACTTTGAGACGCAAATGATGCGGTGGCATACCAAGCCTGTCCAAAGAATTTAGAAATACCACTGGATAATTCACGGCATCGTCTTCACTGTCAAGACGATCGATCGATTTGTATGAGCGTAAGTCTCCCGGAATTTGACTTTGAATCTTCCAGTTTAAGTCAACAACATCGGCATTTTTGGCAGCTAAAATGGGGCGTGCACTTAAGGAATCGTAGTTACGATAATTTGGCCAATGTGCGAACATTTGCGATGAGTTCATCTTTCGTGAATTGATAAAGGGAAGATGGAATTGACATCGAACCACCGGAAGTATCAACCGAAATTGTACCATTTCCAATTTTTAGCGAAGATGATGTAAAATGTCTTTGGCAATGTCGATGTTTACATTGAAAAGTATGCGAACTTCATTTTCATTTGAGTGATTAACGTGTTCCATCAAACACATCGAACCATTCACAGTAAGCAATGACTTAAATAAAGTTGAGCCACGTACATTAATCATCCTAATGTATTAGTTAATAAGACACCTGGATGTCAATCTACTGGTTGGCCTTGCTTTCTGCGTAACTATTTCTTCACGATGCATTCATTCATAATATCAAGGTATTTCCGAATAGAGCAAGTTCTCACAAACGGATTTCTGACGAAAGTTGAGAAAAAACTGGCGCTTTATTGCAGTTCACGTATCGACCGTATCGTGCAATACCAACAATCGCCATGATGCGTCCTTTGGTGACGTAATTACAAACGTATTTTATCGATTACACCAAACTGCAATACTCCACATTGATATAAGTTTTGAATGTGATTTAGACAATAATGATGAATATATTACGATCCATGTGTTGTCAACTTCGATATTCACTTTTCTAAGTTGAATGCTGAATGTTCTGCCATTATTTTCTGGTGAGCGACGCCGATAGAGTTGATATCCATCATTTCCAGTTTGTATTTCCGAAAGAAAAGCACATGGATAGTGTTTCGCGCATTTATTGTCAGACATACAAATCGAAATGGGATTGTAGTGTCCGCAAGGTCCATGCACCATATTGGTTTCCACCACTTCATATAATATTGGATCTTTCTCTACATCAGGAATTTCCGGAGAAATTATTTCATCAATTTGATCTGGTGTAACCATCATCCAAAGAAGAATGTGTGCGTGCGGAAAACCTCTATTTTGCCACTCAACAGGGTACATCTAGCATCAACAGCACCACATATACGTTGCTTCAAGATAAAGTCAATCAAACATCATAACTGTTGTTAGAAAAGTCGTGCGTGACATAGTGACGATCGCTTGCTGATTAACCGCGATCCATAATTCCGCACGTATGTCACCGCATCTTGGGAGAACTTCTTGCCTTGCCTTCCCTTGGGCTGCCATACTTTGATGGCAAAAAAACACCGACTGATATTAGGGCGACCTCTTGGTGGCTTCGTAACAAATTTCAATCTGCAATTGACCTCTTTATGTGAAACACACGTAAAGTTTTCACTGAATAATTTTCAATAATTTTTCTTTTAAATAACCGGAAATTGAACTATTCAAATAATGAATGACCGAAATTGAACTATTCAAATAATTTACAAATCAAATTATTAAAAAACAAAACAAACAAAAATTGAAAAAAAAAATGTTTATGGAAAAAAGTTACTTTTTGGAAATATCCAATTTGCCGACTTATCATGAAAAGTATAAGATATTTTTATTTCTAAACCTTCCTTGATCCACAACGAACAACCTCTTAAAATTTCATCAATATTGGTTCAGCCGTTCTCTTAGCGTTACTAACGAACAAACATTCATTCGTTTGTATGTGAAAAAGAAAAGGGCTGTTTTAAGGGGTTTTCCGGCAATTATTCGAATTTTTTTCTCCGCAGAAACCATCCCTGAACCTCAACGGACATTTAAAAAAAAGAATTATCAAATTTGGTTCAGTCGTATGAAAGTTATGAGCGTACATACATTTTGACGATTCATTTTTATTTATGTACATATGTATATACATACATATGTATGTAGATATAGATTTTTTATATTTTTATTTAATATAGTTTTTACCATTATGGCTTGCAATTTCCCGAACTGTTCTGTGAAAGGCGAGTCGGAATGCTTTGTTTCTTGCTGGCTATGTGGCGAGCTTGCCCATCTTAAATGTGCTGGACTGACAGGCAGGATATTGGATTCTATTCTTGAAAGTAAGGGCTTGCGCTGGTCTTGCATAAACTGCAGACCAATAGAAATTGAATTATTTAAAGTCTTTAGGGAGACGCGCAATAATTTCAAGGAGATTGGCCATGAGCTTGAAACCCTTGCCGAAAAATTTATTCCTAATGAAACGTTGTTTCAATCATTTAAATGCCTAAATGTTCAAGAAGATAGTCTAAAACCTTCCTCTAAACATAAACGTCCGTCTGATGAAGAGACCACTGCATCTTCCGAAAAAAGAATTCCCCCTCCCAACATTGACATCATCCATATTTCTTCCTCTTGTCTTCAAGGAGAGAAGGTTTCGTCCGCTCAGAATACAAAGAGAACTGTTACTGAAAATAGTAAACGAAAAACTTCTCAGGATCCGCCTCCAAATAACTGTAAGTCAGGTAATAAATACTTAGTTGTAATACCGCGGAAAAAGTTAATATTTATCTCAAGACTTGCTGCGGATACCACAGCCAATACAATAAAGAGTTATATCTCGTCGAAATTAAAAACGAACGATGATCCGTAAATTTAATTTCAAATGCGACAGGGATATTTCGTCTTTTAAGATCGACAGATCCGTTGACAATTTTCAATTGGTACATACTTGACAACTCATTCTGGCCATCTAGGGTCTTTGTGCGCGAATTCGAGCATAAACGTGATAAACCCCCTGTAGTTGTCACTAAAATGCCAAGAAAACCCGTTGATATAAAAAACTGATTAACCATAATTGTGCATTTAAGTGCATCAAATTTGCGCTAATAGTGGCCATATCTATTTAACTTTATCTTAGGGAGGTATCAATCGGACTTATCTGTATATATGTATGCTTCTTGCTTCTTTATTAAATAATGTTTTCTCCATCTCTAATAATACTGATTCCATGATTGTTTAGGGAGATTTCAATTTACCGTGTGTATCATGGAAATCTATTGATGATTACATCATTCCTGTGTACTCGCTTATGTTTTAACGAGTTCTTAGATGAAATGTCGGAGTTGGGTCTTAACCAAATTAATTTAATTTCAAACAAGTTTGATAAGTTCTATTGAAAACTATAGGGGAATAGCAAAGTTATCAGCAATACCAAAACTTTTTGAAGCAATTATAACAGACGACATAATCTTCCGGATTTCTCCACTAATTTGTTGTCCTCAGCACGGTTTGCATAAAGGAAAATCTAGGGTAACTAATTTGCTTGAATTTGTATCACATGTATCAACGGGCTTTAGGGAGAATAAGCATACTGATGTTATATACACAGATTTTAGTAAAGCTTTTGATAAAGTAAACCATTCAATTCTTTTGAATAAACTTGATCTTCTTGTTTTTCAACCAATATTTCTAAAATGGCTAGTTTCTTATCTTAGTAATAGAATATTTAACGATACTTTTTCTGGCATAATCAATGTTCCTTCAGACTTTCCTCAAGGTAACCATCTTGGTCCAATTCTGTTCTTGTTATTTATTAATGACATATCATATCATTGTTGCTATGTACATATATGCTGACTATATAAAACTTTTTAAATCATTTACTTCAAATAGCGAAAGATGTCAGTTGCAAACAGACTTAAACAACTTGGTTTCTTCGTCAAACTGTTATCATTATTTTGGCAATTTAGCCTTTATAAAGCAGAATTTCATCAAATTTTGACTAATAAAGTTTCGCAAATTGGCGACATTTCAAACCAACTGTTAATACAATATTTTATACAAATGTATAAGTAAATAAAAATAAAATGCGATTAGTTAAGGTACTTCTTCTTCTTCTTAATTGGCGTAGACACCGCTTACGCGATTATCGCCGAGTCAACAACAGCGCGCCAGTCGCTTCTTCTTTTCGCTACGTGGCGCCAATTGGATATCCCAAGCGAAGCCAGGTCCTTCCCCACTTGGTCCTTCCTACGGAGTGGAGGTCTTCCTCTGTTTCCCCCGGTGGGTACTGCGTCGAGTACTTTCAGAGCTGGAGTACTTTCGTCCACTGACGGAGCTTTTGGTGTTGCTCAACCTCAGCTTACACAGCAGTATTAGTTTTGCGGGGATACCAAAATCAGACATCGCGGCATAAAAGCAGCTCCTTTTCAGGCTGTTGAAAGCAGCTTTGAAATCGATGAAGAGGTGGTGTGTGTCGATTCTCCTTTCACGGATTTGGTGCATGGTGAATATCTGGTTGGTTAATGATTTTCCAGGTCTAAAACCACACTGATAAGGTCCAATCAGTAAGGCATTAATCTTTCACACAATACGCTCGATAGAACCTTATACGCGATGTTTATGAGGCTAATCCCTCGGTAGTTGGCACAGATTGTGGGGTCTCCTTGTTTATGGATTAGGCAGAGCACACTTAAATTCCAATCGTTGGGGATGCTTTCGCCGACCTTACTTTACAAAGTAGCTGATACATGCTCCTTACTAGCTCTTCCCTTTTTATGGATTGGGCAGAGCACACTTAAATTCCAATCGTTAGGCATACTTTCGCCACCGTGTTTGAATAGCTCGGCCGGCAATCCATCGGCCCCGCCGCTTTGTTGTTCTTCAGGCGGGTAATTGCTTTTCGAACTTCTTCAGGGTCGGGCAAAGGAACGTCTGCTCCGTTGTCTTCGATTGGGGAATCGGGTTCGCCTTCTCCTGGCGTTGTACGTTCACTGCCATTCAGCAGGCTGGAGAAGTGTTCCCTCCATAATTTAAGTATGCTCTAGGCATCGGTGACTACATCACCTCCTTGGGTTATACAAGCGTATGCTCCGGTCTTGAAACCTTCTGTAAGCCGTCGCATTTTTTCGTAGAATTTTCGAGCATTACCCCTGTCGACCAGCTTATCAAGCTCTTCATACTCACGCATTTCGGCCTTTTTCTTTCTCTTTCTGCAAATGCGCCTCGCTTCTCTCTTCAACTCTCGGTATCTATCCCATCCCGCACGTATTGTTGTCGATCGTAACGTTGCGAGGTAGGCAGCCTGTTTTCTCTCCGCTGCGACACGGCACTCCTCGTCGTACCAACTGTTCTTTTGCACTTTCCGAAAACCAATGGTTTCAGTTGCAGCTTTACGTAAGGAGTTTGAAATGCCGTCCCACAGTTCCCTTGTACCGAGTTGTTGACGAGTGCTCTCAGAGAGCAGGAGTGCAAGCTGAGTAGAAAAGCGTTCTGCTGTCTGTTGTGATTGCAGATTCTCGACCTCGAACCTTCCTTGTGTTTGTTGAGTACGCCATTATTAAAATAAATATTAGACTGCAGGCTACACTAGATTAATGGTACTTTACGGGGAATTTTCATGTTCTTTGGCCACTGATAAATGAAGTCAAAGCCCAAGCCAAGTTGGAAAAATGATATCGTAGGTGATCTTAAAACAATGTACGTCGAATTATGGTATTAATAAAAAAGAGATTGAGTTTTTTCTTGGTTCTGACAAAGATTAAATGAGAAGTAAGGAAGGACTACGCTCGGTAGTTGCCGAACATTTTATACTCACTCCAAACTGTGAGAAACACTTGGAAATTTAAAAATTTCAATTTTCTTTTCGGTGGTTGCTTTAAACAATCTAAAGCCTAATGGTGTCGTCGCATTTTGGACTTTCTTCTTTTGCGCCTTTGTGCGGCCAAATTGACTTTAGTCTGTCAGCTATGGTGTTAGACTAGTTGAAGCTTTCTATACAATCTAGCATAAGAACTTTCTTGATCGCGATTTTTTGAATTTTCAGATTCAAAAATTAATTTTAAAGGAGTTATTTGATATCCTTAACACAATCCAGATAGTATGTATATATTTATACCAATTGTATTTGTAGTGTCACCTAACTTGGCGCATTTGCGAAATCTAATTGCCTCACCCAGATTAATTCCACATCTCCAAGTATATCTGTAAATATGTTTTTTAAAGGAAAATCTCGTTTTCAAATGTCAGTTATTTTCATTTCTCAACGTCACTAAAGAACTTAACATTCATCATCAAACGGTTTTGGATCATTTAAACATACCCAAGATAAGAAAAAATGTTAACTTGGGCTGCACCAAAGCTAATATACCCTTTACAAGTGTATTTTTTTTTTTTTGTAACTATTTGTTGAAGTAAATCTTAAGACGGCAAGTTGTTTTCATTCAAAGCAAAACATTGTACTAGTTCTTTTAGCCAGGTTGTTTGCTAGAAACATGAAGGTTATTTATAATAAAGAAATTTGATTTTTTAGACGTTTATAATTATTTAAATATTTATTATTAACATAAACTTAATGAAAAAAATTATAATATTTATATATTAGTACATATATTTCATATATATATTTACAGAGCAAATATATATTTATATATCTATAATACATATTTATGCGATATAAACTACATTGCTCATATCTATGACTTACACCTAATATTATTATACTAAGTTATATTAACATATATCTACATATACAACATATCTATTTTCTAAAACTTAAGAATATTCCGTCTTGGTCACAATATGGTGTTTCATATATGATACATTTGGTCATTGCTGGATCCATGTTTGTCAGCAATCTATTTCTGTTGCTGTTTTGTTGTGGCGGCGTTGTCTAAATTGTTGCAGTCCATAGGGTGGGGTTCCTGTACAAAAGTGATAAAGAAACTGTCGAATTGTTTACGTTTAATAGTTGGTAAACGTTTGCTGAACCTGTGACGTTCCTTGATAATGATGCTTCTGATAGATCTGGGCACCGATCTTGTTTTGAGTATATTATAAGGCCGTTGGTCGGGCGTCGTCGGGATTAACTTGTTTCTTCATCAAGGCGTGCAATAACATTATAGGCCTTTATTGGAAATTCCTCTAGAGATAAAACCCAAGTCTCAGCAAAGCATAGAATATCAGCAGAACAAATCAGTATATCTGATCTGATATCCGCAATTTGCTTATTTAGACTCCTTACATATGGTAATAAATATTCAGGCGTTGTTCCGATTTTTCGGCTAAAAATCTGTAGCATGTCGTCAACGCACCTTCTATCCTCAATCTATTAAGTTGAGTTTTAATGGGATCCTGCTGCCCAAATTGGTTCGGAGGAGAAAATTTCGCGATTATTCTTGATCTTCACGCTGACGCATTATTTCGATGAGCTCGAAGTATCGAAATTGATCCCAAAGCGGGGTTCCTGTAATTGCATTGTAATTATCGTTGCCATTTGGCGCAAATATCCATCGATCTCCTATTGGTGGCAACTGTTTTAAGTCACCAAACACGATAATTGGAATGCCTCCAAAGTAAGCACTGCTCCCAAAAATTTGCTTTAGCCTACAATCTAAATACACAAACATCTTGTTCAAACCATTGAAATTTCATCAATTATTATAAGCCTAATATCCATGAGACTAGCATAAATAGTGTTCAATGTGTCACAATTGAGGGGCCGAAGATCGGCGGAGGACTGGTTGACGGGGAGTGAAAAAACGAAATGAAGTGTTACACCTCCAATTCCAAATGCTGCTTTACCAGTGGGTGCACAGATTAACACCTTGGCTGTTTCGGGGTTGGTTCCTGGCACACTGTTAGCGCGCAATGTCAATGACTGATATATAGTCGTTATAAGCCAGGTTTTGCCCACTCCAGCACCACCTCCGACATATTCGTAGCAGATTTTCTTCCTACTGACATTGTGCATTACATGGGCAAAATATTCCCTCTGCTTGTTTTTAAGAGATTGTACCCTTGACAGTACATCTCCTTCTAATATTAGAGGTGGTAGTTTAATTGTCCTCGTGAAAAACATGAACATCTCCTACTTGCTCTGGAACAGCTAGAGCTCTGAATTCGGGATCCAAGGCAGGAGCTCTGTCAGCAGCTATTTCTTCCGCTGAAACATGCAGGTTTTTCAGAATCCGTTTAAGCACGTTGGATAAAAATTTGTCATATTTGAGCTTATTCTGTTCAATTTGCTCCTTGTGTGCGTTGCAAACACTGTCTACATCATTGCTTAAGAGCTCGACCTCCTCATTTCTCCATGGGTGTAACATCATGTCAGTTTCTCTGAAGAAATCAGCTCTTGAATTTTCAACGCTAAAACGTTTCCGGCGCAGAATAAGTTCTTGCTTCCTTTTCTTTAAAAATCCTGATCCATCATTTAATGCCATTGGAGGTGCAGTTGTCGTGTCATCCTCTATCCCTACTTGTTTTGGAAAATCTAAGCCATGCATGCAAAATCTGTTAAGCATAGTTCTTCCAATTGATCGGGCCTTTGGGAGTAGTGCTCCAGTACACTCGGTACGTATACTTATGTCCGTAGAATTCTCTTGTAAAGCATCCAATTCACATCTGAGCTTTAGCATCCTTACTCGATTGTTTGGATGTGATGTATTTATAAATATCTCCCCATTACTCGCTTCTGATAATTGCAGTCCCAAAATATTATAAACTGCTTCTTAAGCTGATATTTCCGACCTGTTTACAAATTTGATTCCGATGTGCTGCAGTTTTCTTTTAATGGACAAATTTCCAGCATTTATTTCCCCCATTGCTTGTCTCAGTAGTGTTGATACCCCTCTATTAGATTTAGAAATCTATCCGTCAATTTTCTCTTTAAGAAAATGTGTGGTTTTTTTACAGATGAGCGAAGAGCGAGCTTGTATCCTTCATAGTCAGTGTTAATCCGCTCATCCGCCAAAAAATTTTCAAAGCAGTTCAACCGTATTGTTTCTTCTTCTGCGAGATCCGTCAGAGTTAATAGTTCCCGTATTTTTATAAATTAAAGTTTGTGTTGCTCAATACCCTCCTCATTCTCCAAGTGAAAAAGAATTTCTGTCCGCGTCATCGGCGGATATGGCATGTCGAATCGGCACACTTTTTTCCACGCAGGTCTCTTAGGCAAGCTTGACCATGTCTGTGTTTTTGGTACTGAATAAATTCCTGTAAGTCCAAATCTTCCCCATCAGTCGTAATGTGTCAGTCGATGAAAGTTTCAACTTCAGTTGTCTTGATGATTCCATCACTTTCCAATTGCGGTGCATCGCTTAACCAGTACATGCCATTACAATGTGGTGAGCCACTATTGAGCCACTATGCTGAAACTCAATTCTGTAATAGTAACGGACTACTAAATGTACTCCAAACAGTCCATCTTTTAACAATTTCAACATTTGGCGGAATCGATTGTCGAAATATCTGGAACGTGTAACTGGATCTGTCCTTATGAATCTCTCCTTTTCTGAACTTGATAGGGCAGTGGCCTCTTCTTCCGAAATGTCTACTTTATCTACTACTTTCTTTAATATGACCGACAGCTCCGGCCATTTTGTCTCTGCAGCTGACATTGTTTTGAAGAATGTTGGCAGTCCAAACTGACGGAACATAGCTAAAACTTGGGCATCTACCTTGCCCTAATGCCATTGCAACCCGTTCAATCGATATATTTTCAACGGGTTCATCGTCCATTAAAGTTTCCTGGCCACCTGAATTTAATTCCAAGCGACGTTTCAGGTGCACTTGAATAATATGGCTGTTGTCAAATCTTCGTGGCAGCGTGGTAACTGTCTCTACAACGCAAATCGGGATATTTACTACTGCTGCACGATTAGCACATTGTTCATATCCTAAAGATATGATGCGCATAAATGGGATTCTCGGGGATATTAGCCTTTCCTCCAGACACGTTACACATTCCGGATTATCAGGAAACTCCAATCCTTCTGAGAGGCAGATAATTGGTATTTTATCTTTCTTGACAATACGATAGCAGGTGCTACAAAAATTATATTTTTGGTCAGAAGATGAAATCTTCGATGACAATTAGAAAACTTTTCTTGCATCTTCCGAGTGCGTGAACTTTGATGAGGTGTGACGTTTTTTCTTTTTTACTTGGTGAGGGAACCAAGTACCCCCACAACAAATGCGTATTTCAGTGGGTCCTTTTTTATCACGCTCCTGCTCCGCTGTTCTATATTCCGGATTCAAGCGCCTGATTGAATGTGTTATTGTGTCGCGCTTCTGCTCCGCTGCCCTATATTCTGGATTCGTTCGCCTAATTAAATGTTCCGTGGTGTTACGTTCCTGCTCCTCATCGTTGTATTCTTAATTCAGTCGTCGGTTTGAATGTCTTATTGTGTCGCGCTCCTGACCCGCAACTCTGTGAAGTATGTTTTGAAGTCTATTGGAACGTGCAGAACTGTCCCGAATTCTCTCTTCATTACGGAACTCCAAATTTGAACTACGTAATTGTGCAATATAGTCGACGTTCCTCAGTCGTTTTATTTCCAAATTTTGGCTATATTGTCGTCGGCTTCGATTCAAAGCATTGCGACGTCTTTGTTCCTGCGACTGCCTAGATACTCTTAGCATTTTTATAAATTAATATAAAATATTTGTACCCATAAAATATATAAAAAAAATCAACAGTTAAAAGTTATTAATAAATAAATAATAATATATTTATATAAATAATGGTTATTTAAAAAAAAAAAATAATTTTTTTGGTAAATTTGAAAGTTGCTTGGTTTTCCAAAGTTTAAGCTGCACGCGTAAACTGAAGTAATCCGATGTGTTTGCACCTTATTTTTAAAATTTTTTCGAACCGTTTATGTAAAATCCTTCCTGTTTTTTACCTGGTTGCACTTTACCTAACCTTACAGCTTTGTTTATTACCTAGATTTTGTTTTTACCTAGCCATCAGTTAATTACGGTTGGATAATTATGCTTACAATGTTAATTATTCATAATTATCTGTTTTAAAATTAAAAAACAATAAAATATCTGGAAAAATTTGGGATTTTTTATTATATGACTAATTTAATCAAATTTTTGCTACTTATTTTATCTGCCATATATGTATGTATATTCTTGTCAAATAAAAAATCTTCCATACAAAAAATTATTTTGATCGGTAAGTATATGATATAATTGTCCGATCTGTAAAATTTCTCTGAATACTGTATCATTGACGTAGACATTATTCCATGCGAAATTTCACTAAGCAGTTTTAGTGGAAATATTAAGGCGTTCATTACAAAAAAAAACATTGTGGATATTTTTTATACCTCAGTTATACTTTCTACCTAACCATCTAACTACGTTTAGTTCCCATCTATGTTATTACTAAGGTTTTGTTTTGTACCTACCTATCAGTTAATTGGAGTTTTAAAACAGGATAATTATGTTTAAAAAATTAGTGCTGTGTTATTATTAATATATAATAAAATATGTGTCTGGAAAAATTAGGGATTTCCACATTAACAAAAAACTGTTTTGCTCCTTATTCTTATGTTAGGTATTCTTAACATAATTTAGATTTATTTAAAATATGTTATTTGTATAGTGGTTCATTCTGATTATAATATAAAAATAATGTAGAATAATAATTATTTCCGTTACACCTACAAACTATATTATATGGCGGAGAAAATTGGTTTGCTATTTAATGAAAAAAGTAATTTATAATTTTGTGATGATATTTAGCCAAAGTTGACCATATATCTACTTGATTTTGATTGGTCGGTTTGTATGACAGTCCGACCTTAACAATTCTTTTGAAGATTAAAGCGATATCTTGTGCAATAATCTATGCTAAATTTCCAGAAATGTTTCTTGTCACATAAGAACTTAATTTTGATTTTTCAGTTTGATTACGGGGTTTGTTATCCGATCTGCAAAATTTCTTCAACTATTGTAGCGTTGCCTTAGAGAATAAACCACGACAAATTTGCAGAATATATCTCGTTAACTGAAAAGGTCGCCAATGCAAGCATTTTACTCCGTCCGTTCAGTTTGTATGGAAGCTACTGTGAGCGTCAAAAATATGTAAACAGCAGTCCTATCACCATTAAAGTGTTTATTACAACGCAGTCTTTAATACAATAATAGAAAGATTTATTATAGAATTTAAGGCATATATTATAAGAGTTTAACTTAGTATTAATAATAAACAAAAACTAAACACAGCCAAAAATAATTAGCTTAAACTAAAAATACTCTCGTTTTTTCGCGTCAAAATAAGTAAACAGTGGCAACAACCGTTGTTTGTTTTTAATACTTATTTCGGGGAAGCGCCAAATATCCTTTGGAAATCATTACCATTCAAGAGAGTGAGTGTAGTAAAACATATTTTTTTATAAGTATCATTATTGTGTTTTTTGAGGTTAAGTCGCTAATATATCAAAATATGTAATTGGTAACCGAACAACCAATGAAACGGTTAAAACCATACAAGCCCTTGGTTCCGATCGTTCGGTTTGTATGGCAGATATATGCAATAATAAGCCGATCTGAATAATTTCTTCCGATATTTTATTATTTCTATGAACAAAAACTCATACCAAATTTCGTGAAGATATGTATATCGTCAAATGAGGAAGTTTCCCATGCAAGCATTTAACTCCGATCATTCAGTTTGTATGGCAGCTATATGTTAAAGTTAACCGACCTGAACATCGGAAATTACATTGTTGCCTTAGAAAATAGTCTATACCAAATTTCGTGATTATATCTTCAGTTTGTATGGCAGCTAAATGTTATATTGGTCCAATATCGGCAGTTCCGACAAATGAGCAGCCTCTTCAAGAGAAAATGACGTTTGCAAAATTTCAAAACGATATCTAAAAAGCTTGAACTAATCAACAGAAAGCCAGCCTGGAGGCGGACGTCGAAGGAACACGAATAAACGGGAAGGCAGAAATTGATTCGGAGCTTTAAGATGTTCATCGAATAGCACTAATCTGCTCAATTGTTAAACGTCGGTTGAAATAAAATAATGTGAAAGCCTGAAAAGCCGCAAAACCCCCCAAAAATGCATTTTACCCGTCTACATTGGTTCAGAGCAAGAGCAAATTGGTCCTGAAATGAAAACAATCGTATTTTGTTTTCAGACAAAAGCGAAATAAACCTCATTAGATCAGATTCGAGAGTCATGGTTCGTCGTCAATGAACGATAAAGTGATCAATGTGTTCATAATATTGTAAAGCATTCGCCATACATTATGGTTTGGGGACTAATCCAAGGTCGGGAAAATAATAATATTAAATGGTACGCAGAAATAATAAAACAAAGGTCTTTTACCTACCATCGAAACTTTAACTGAGCTCATAGTAAAAGTAATTTTCAAGATGATTCTGCACCGTGTCAGCGGTCAAAGTCGGTAAGAATAGCATTAACATTTTCTTTCACGAATAGTTTTTGAAGTTCCATACACACTAATTATTACAAACAAACTTTTTACTTTGCATAGCTTAACGAATATACAAATATTTTGGGGATTAAGCATTTTCCATGGCCTGGGAATAGCCCTGATTTCAACTCTATTGAGAACTTGAGTGCAATTATAAAGCACAAAATTCGACGCCATAAACCAAATAGCATTCAAAAATTGAGGGACATTGCTGTTCGATGTTGCTTTAAAAAATATACAGCCTAATAGTTTGGTCGCATTTTAGACTTCCTTCTTTCGAGTCTTAAAATGAAATATTATTATTTGTAAAGATTTATATTGCTTTTAAGGCATTGGGTTTGAACTACTATTATCTTAACACAAATTCTTACTTATTGTTTATGTTACTTAGCGACATAAATCTTTTCAATAACACTCTTATAGAAGAATGTACCTTCTCTATTCAGCTCCGCAACTCGAATTCTTTTTTCTATGAGTAAATTAAAGAAGTCGCAGGAGTCGAGAGTCGAGGGAGTCATCTTGTCTGAAACCTCGTTTGGAATCGAACGGGTCGGAGAGATCCTTCCCGATCCTGTCGGAGCTTTTGGTATTGCTTAATGTCAGTTTACACAGCCGTATTAATATTGCATAGCGACATAAAAGCAGCTTATTTTCGTGATGTGAAAAGCAGTTGACATGAAGCATACACTTGTGAAAGTTATTAAAGCTTGGTGCAGCCGAAATTAATGCTTTGTCGTGTTTTATGCTCACTAAAGTATGCTCACTCACAACCAGCTCAGATATCACACTCATCTCAACTCAGTCAAAATTATTAACCTGGCTGGCAAAATACAAACCATTAGAGGCAAGCAAAAATAAAATATGCGACAATATTTGGATAATCCATATGCAGAATGAAGAATTACGGCGTTTTGTAATAAAAACTAGGCTTAGTCAACGAACAAATTATGAGTGTGACCATTTTCTAGTAGCTATAGATACCATAATGAATTCAGAAGAAGAGTTAAAGAGCATTTCGCTTAACATATTAGGAGGAAGCTTATTATTCCGAAAATGAACTGAATTGCAAATTTGTGTTTTAATAACTACGAGAACTACCACATGATCGAACCTAACTGTATTTGAAGTAGACATAGTAACTTGAAGATAAAAATCCATCGCCGTTTTGTTCTTACTTATTCTTATTGGTTAGAAATCAGAGAATTTTTCGTAACTTTTAATTTTCATAAGCATACAAGCAAAAATTTTAATGCAATTATTTTCATTTATTAGAAATTCAGATTATTTGTTTATAATAACTGAAGTAACTAATATAAATTTATGCAGCGAGTGTGGTCGTAGCAGCTGTTGAATTCGCTACAACAGTTGTGTTAGCAACAACTGACGGTGTAACAGTTGAGTTGGCAGCTGGTGCAGCAGTAGTGGAGTTAAGTGGGCCAGGACTGCCAGGACCACCAGGACCTCCAGGACCACCAGGGCCGTCAAGACCACCCGGACCTCCAGGACCGCCAAGACCACCAGGACCACCAGGGCCGTCAAGACCACCAGGACCTCCAGGACTACTAGGACCGCCAAGACCACCCGGACGACCAGGACCACCAGGACCGCCGGGACCTCCAAGACCGCCGGGACCACCAGGACCACCAGGCCTACCGCCTAGTCGTGGACCACCTCGTCCGCCAGGTCCACCCCGTTGGCCTAGAAATGTTTAATATTAAAATCTGCCAGAAACTGAGCAACTTTCAGCTACAGAAACATACCATTAACAAGGACGACGGCGAAAGCGATAAAAAATAATACCGTAAAGAGTTTCATATTCACCAGTAAATGAACTACGTCAAACTGTTTATAATATTCTGGTACCTTAGCCCTTATATAGCAGAAGTTCATGGAAGTGCCAACAAATAAAGTTTCACAAATTGAAGAAATTTCAAACCAACTGTTAAAACAATTTTTGTTCATATCGTAGGTAAATAAAAATAAAATGCACGAAATCGAAAAAGTTCCGGAATTAACGAAAGTATTAATAAAAGAAATATTAGACTGCAGGCTAGACTAGACTAACGGTACTTTACAGTAAATTTCCATTTTCATTTTTTTGCCACTGGTTAATGAAGTCAAAGTTCAAACCAAGTTGGAAAAATTATATTGATCTCAAAACAATGCCCGTCGAATTATGGTACTACTACAAAGGGCTTCAGTTTTATCCTGGTTCTGATAAAGACTAAATGAAAAGTGGAAGGGGAGCGCTCGGTTGTAGCCTAACATTTTTTACCCCCACAATTTGAAAGGCTCAAATCTATGAACACACTTGCAAATTTAAAAAAATTTATTTTTGTTTGGGATAAACTTTGTCAAATATCTCCCTTCCGTTTTTTGCCCTTTTTTCAATGCTTTATAAAAAGTGTTACAGTGATTAGAACAGGTGGTAATCAATTGGTGCTATACCGGGCTATTTGGTGGATGCGACAAATCCTCCCATCCGAGCTCCTGTAGCTCCCGACGAGTCAACAACGAAGTGTGTGGTCTGGAGTTGTCCTGTTGACTAAGCCTAGGTGAAACATTACACCCTTCCTGTTGGCCAATTCTAGACGCTTCTGGTCGGTCGTTTCAAGTGCTTCAAGCGGTCCAGTTTTTCGCAAAAGAAAAATTTTTATTCTCAGTCTCAGTATATTGGTCGCTTATCCGCAGATAACAATATAACTAAAAATTTCTAAAATAGAGATACTTTTTACAAAATTCATTGGATTTTCATAGTCCCGCAATCCATTAAAAGCTCATAGATCTGTCCATTTACCGTGCTAGGCCGCAGATCAAGCTTTTAGCATAGATATTAGCTTATACTCTTGTAGAGGCCCCAAAGGTGATCTACTCATCGATGCCCAGAGCATACTTAAATTACGGAATGAAGGTTCTATCAAGCGTGTTGTGTGAAAGGTTAAAGCCCACCATCAACAGACTGATTTAAAATTTTTTATTAATCCTCGTTAATCGAAATTAATCAGAAACTTTAATCAAATTGAAATTTTGATTAATTTGATTAATCCTAGGATTAAATTTGAAAACGAAATAAATCCTCATTAATCCTCATTAATCGAACACAAAATTTAATCCTAATCGATTTATTATTATAAAAATGTTCGATTATCATAATTAATCAATTAAATTAATGAGCAGTTTAATATAATTGATTTTTAATTTTAATCCAGATTTAACAGGTCTGGATATCATCGGCTTCAACACCCGCGCCGTTAGTTCTGCCTTCTCCAGGCTGGACAGGGAAGCAAAGCAAATTGGTCTGGCAGTGAACGAGGGCAAGACGAAATATCTCCTATCATCAAACAAACAGTCGTCGCACTCGTGACTTGGCTCTCACGTCACTGTTGAGAGTCATAATTTTTAAGTCGCAGATAATTTCGTCTATCTTGGAACCAGTATAACAATCACCAACAATGTCAGCCTGGAAATCCAATGCAGGATAATTCTTGCCAACAGCTGCTACTTCGCACTGAGTAGGTTGAGAAGTAAAGTCCTCTCTCGACGAACAAAACCAAACTATATAAGTCACTCAATATTCCCGTCATGCTATATGGTGCAGAGGCTTGGACGATCTCAACAACTCAACGAAGTTGCGAGTTTTCGAGAGAAAAGTTCTGCAAAGATTTATGGTCCTTTACGCGTTGGCCACGGCGAATATCGCGTTCGATGGAACGATGAGCTGTATGAAATATATGACGACATTGACATAGTTCAGCGAATTAAAAGACAGCGAGCACGCTGGCTAGGATATGTTGTCCGAATGGACAAAAACACTCCAGCTCTGAAAGTATTCGACGCTGCATCCGCCGGGGGAAGCAGAGGAAGAGGAAGACCTCCACTCCGTTGAAAGGACCAGGTGGAGAAGGACCTGGCCTCGCTTGGAATATCCAATTGGCGCCACGTAGCGAAAAGAAGAAACGACTGACACGCTGTTGTTAACTCGGCCATAATCGCGTAATCGGTGTCTACGTCAATTAAGAAGAAGAAGACTAGCTTCAAATTAAGATGTGGTGCTTTCAAATCATCAAATCTTTCGAGAAGTTGAAATAGTTTAGAAGCTTTGTTATTCAACAGTATTTAATTACACTCAACTCTTTTTTTTACACGGTAGATACGTTCCTCAGAAATCCGTGTAAAAAGAAAACGTGTAAAATCAGAGGCGTTTCTTATAGCAAAATGAGGTATACGTTCCACGTCATCTGAAAATAGTGTAAGATGAAATAAGGAACTATTTTTACTTCGAAAAACCGTGTAAAAATGTTGAAAACCATAAAATTTCAGATATACATACAAATTGTATGTTCATATGGCATTTTATGGAGCAATAAATCTTAAAATTGGACATATTGTTATCTGTAGAAAGGGCAAACATTTTATTTTTAAAGCTTAACTAAAAATTTATAGATAAGCTACTTTTTCAGCTATTAAGGTCATAAAAGTTCAAATCTAATTGATAGCACAAACAATTGATAAAATATTGAGAGCTAATAATCTTTACTCACTTTAATTCAGCAATATTTCATGTACTAAATATCATGCGATCAAAATTTGTAAGTAAGAGTTATCTAAAAAGAAGATTTCTCAGTTGCTACTATATGTGTATGTTCATTTCAGCAATGGTGTCAAGTGTGGTAAAAATAAACATAATTACAAGACAGTAATTTTGATACTGTACTAGATTAATTTTTTTCAACCGTGTAACTTTAAGTCCGTGTAAAATGAAACCGTGTAAAAAAAGAATTTTGTGTATTCGTTTTGGCAGAACGTTCGTGAGTCGCTACCAAAGTTAGGTTTCCTATTTTGTAGCATAATAATAGGCTCTTTGAAGTGGAGAACTTGAACGCGATAACAATTTTGTTGGTATCCAAGCAACTGTGGTGAATTTGTTCATGATTCGAATCGTAATTGAGTGATAGTACTTTTTACGCTAAAAGAACAAGAATTTTATATTGATGTTCAGATAAAATTGTTAAATAAAATTAGCACTGTGGACCATACGCCCTACTGTTTGTAAATGGTACCCCACCGATCAGTACCACAACCGAATTATCTTCTATCTGTTTACCAGTAGATGGTAAACGTATTCAATTTACTAGTTACTTTTTTAAGATCTTCATTTTTTTCTGTTGAAATTTGGTATCTTACTAACTTATATTGACTTGATGAGTAAATGCATGATAAGCACCGAACCGAACTCAACTGAAGAGAAGAGAAAATAAATAAATTAATACATAGAATTGATGTGAAAACCGTCGACCAAGGTATCAAAATTCTTTATATTAGGGGAAATGAGATCTAGACCAAATCCATTCACATGCAGTTGTAAACAAAGTAATTTTTAAGGAAGCTTGTCCATTTAATTTCTTTGAAATATCACTCGTTTTGATGATCCTAAACGGATTAAAGCCAGGTGGAAAAACGGAAATCATTATATGGGGTGTTTTGCGGGCAGAGAAGGGGACGGGATGAATGCATTAATTTGGACATTGCTCAGGTATGCTTGAAAACGTGTACTCAAGGATTTTTTTTTAATATACAACTCACACAGAAAACTTTGTTTAGAAAAACGAAAATCATTATATTATTTGAAGTATATGTGGGTGGCGGGTAGTATCAACCTGATTTTATCTACATATTTTTGACAATGTCACATACTAAAACAATGTTTTCTGGGTTTTATTAAGCTACCTCACATACTCAATCGATCAACAACAATCTACTCAACAATCAATGGTTTGAGTAAAGTCAGCCAGTTGTTCTAAAATTATGATATTAGTTATATGGAGACTAGGTCAAGTTGTCGCCCAATTAGGCACAAAGACACATACACTGTTATAAGCATAACCAGCTTTTCAATTGCAATTGAGATAACATGATATCTGGCAACCCTTCTCGTTTACAGCTGTGAAATTTCGTGCTCTTGCAAATTTGTTTAATTTATGTTTAAAACTTTGTGGTGAAAATATCTGAGTTAAGTGATCTGTTAAGATAAGTATCACTGTTATATTGTGCTATTAAAGCAATTGAAATTTACTTTAATTATGTGTTGGCTAATTTTAATTTATTCCGCTGAGTAATTTTCAATTTGTTTTGTTGCTACATTTTTAAATAGTGCAATTGTTAGTGTAATTTATATTACTTACCTTAATTTATTTCTTGTTTTTATTCATTTTGCAACTTCGTTCACAGCTGTTTCCGAGTTTCTTACTTTTCGTGTGTCACAGTGTACCTCAAACTGCTCTCTACATTGGTTGTTACCTTTGATAACCAATTATTTTTATTGCATTTATTTGTTATAAATATTTTTGTCATCGCTCTTTTTACTTTTATTAAATTTTTTATATTTTTATTTAATATAGTTTTTATCATTATGACTTGCAATTTCCCGAACTGTTCTGTGAAAAGCGAGTCGGAACGCTTTGTTTCTTGCTGTCTATGTGGCGAGCTTGCCCATCTTAAATGTGCTGGACTGACAGGCAGGATATTGGATTATATTCTTGAAAGTAAGGGCTTGCGTTGGTCTTGCATAAAATGCAGACCAATAGAAATTGAATTATTTAAAGTCCTTAGGGAGACGCGCAATAATTTTAAGGAGATTGGCCATGACCTTGAAACCCTTACCGAAAAATTTATTCCTAATGAAACGTTGTTTCAATCATTTAAATGCCTAAATGTTCAAGAAGATAATCCAAAACCTTCCTCTAAACATAAACGTCCGTCTGATGACGAGACCACTGAATCTTCCTTAAAAGGAATTCCCCCTCCCAACATTGACATCATCAATATTTCTTCCTCTTGTCCTCAAAGAGAGAATTTTTCGTCTGCTCAGAATACAAAGTAAACTGTTACTGAAAATGGTACACAAAAAACTTCTCAGGATCCGTCTCCAAATAACTGTAAGTCAGGTAATAAATACTTAGTTGTAATACCGCGGAAAAAGTTAATATTTATCTCAAGACTTGCTGCGGATACCACGGTCGATACAATAAAGAGTTATGTCTCGTCAAAATTAAAAACAGACGATAATCCGTAAATTTAATTTCAAATGCGACAGGAATATTTCGTATTTTAAGATCGACAGATCCGTTGACAATTTTCAATTGGTACATACATACTTAACAACTCATTCTGGCCATCTAGGGTATTTGTGCGTGAATTCGAACATAAACTTTATCATGTTTATTCCCCCTGTAGTTGTCAATAAAATGCCAAGAAAACCCGTTGATATAAAAAACTGATTAACCATAATTGTGTATTTAAGTGCATCAAATTTGCGCTAATATACGTAGTGGCCATATCTATTTAACTTTATCTTAGGGAGGTATCAATCGGACTTATCTGTATATATGTATGCTGCTTGCTTCTTTAATAAATAATGTTTTCTCCATCTCTAATAATACTAATTCCATGATTGTTTAGGGAGATTTCAATTTACCGTGTGTATCATGAAAATCTATTGATGATTACATCAATCCTGTGTACTCGCTTATGTTTTAACGAGTACTTAGATGAAATGTCGGAGTTGGGTCTTAACCAAATTAATTTAATTTCAAACAAGTTTGATAAGTTCTATTGAAAACTATAGGGGAATAGCATAGTTATCAGCAATACCAAAACTTTTTGAAGCAATTATAACAGACGACATAACCTTCCGGATTTCTCCACTAATTTCTTGTTCTCAGCACGGTTTGCGTAAAGGGAAATCTAGGGTAACTAATTTGCTTGAATTTGTATCACATGTATAAACGGGTTTTAGGGAGAATAAGCATACGGATGTTATATACACAGATTTTAGTAAAGATTTTGATAAAGTAAACCATTCAATTCTTTTGAATAAACTTGATCTTCTTGTTTTTCAACCAATATTTCTAAAATTGCTAGTTTCTTATCTTAGTAATAGAATTCAATAAATCATATTTAACGATACTTTTTCTGGCATAATCAATGTTCCTTCAGGCGTTCCTCAAGGTAGCCATCTTGGTCCAATTCTGTTCTTGTTATTTATTAATGACATATCATATCATTGTTGCTATGTATATGCTGACGATATAAAACTTTTTAAATCATATACTTCAAACAGCGAAAGATGTTAGTTGCAAACAGAGTTAAACAACTTGGTTTCTTCGTCAAACTGTTATCATTATTTTGGCAATTTAGCCTTTATAAAGCAGAATTTCATCAAAATTTTGACTAATAAAATTTCGCAAGTTGGCGACATTTCAAACCAACTGTTAATACAATATTTTATACAAATGCATAAGTAAATAAAAATAAAATGCAATTAGTTAAAGTACTTCTTCTTCTCAATTGGCGTAGACACCGCTTACGCGATTATAGCCGAGTCAACAACAGCGCTAGTCGCTTCTTCTTTTCGCTACGTGGCGCCAATTGGATATCCCAAGCGAAGCCAGGTCCTTCTCCACTTGGTCCTTCCTACGGAGTGGAGGTCTTCTTCTTCCTCTGCTTCCCCCGGCGGGTGCAGCGTCGAATACTTTCAGAGCTGGAGTGTTTTCGTCCACTGACGGAGCTTTTAGTGTTGCTCAACCTCAGCTTACACAGCCGTATTAGTTTTGCGGGGATACCAAATTCAGACATCGCGGCATAAAGGCAGCTCCTTTTCGTGCTGTCGAAAGCAGCTTTGAAATAGACGAAGAGGTGGTGTGTGTCGATTCTCCTTTCACGGGTTTTTTCCAAGATTTGGTGCATGGTGAATATCTGGTCGGTTGTTGATTTACCAGGTCTAAAGCCACACTGATAAGGTCCAATCAGTAAGGCATTAATCTTTCACACAATACGCTCGATAGAACCTTATACGCGATGTTTATGAGGCTAATCCCTCGGTAGTTGGCGCAGATTGTGGGGTCTCCTTGTTTATGGATTGGGCAGAGCACACTTAAATTCCAATCGTTGGGCATGCTTTCGTCCGACCATACTTAACAAAGAAGCTGATGCATGCTCCTTATCAGTTCTTCGCCGCCGTGTTTGAATAGCTCGGCCGGCAATCCATCGGCCCCGCCGCTTTGTTGTTCTTCAGGCGGGTAATTGCTTTTCGAACTTCTTCAGGGTCGGGCAAAGGAACGTCTGCTCCGTTGTCTTCGATTGGGGAATCGGGTTCGCCTTCTCCTGGCGTTGTACGTTCACTGCCATTCAGCTGGCTGGAGAAGTGTTCCCTCCATAATTTAAGTATGCTCTGGGCATCGGTGACTATATCACCTCCTTGGGTTCTACAAGCGTATGCTCCGGTCTTGAAACCTTCTGTAAGCCGCCGCATCTTTTCGTAGAATTTTCGAGCATTACCCCTGTCGGCCAGCTTATCAAGCTCTTCATGCTCACGCATTTCGGCATCTTTCTTTTTCTTTCTGCAAATGCGGCTCGCTTCCCTCTACAACTCTCGGTATCTATCCCATCCCGCACGTGTTGTGGTCGATCGTAACGTTGCGAGGTAGACAGCCTGTTTTCTCTCCGCTACGACACGGCACTCCTTGGCGTACCAGCTGTTCTTTTGCACTTTCCGAAAACCAATGGTTTCGGTTGCAGCTTTACGTAAGGAGTTTGAAATGCCGTCCCACAGTTCCCTTATACCGAGTTGTTGACGAGTGCTCTCAGAGAGCAGGAGTGCAAGCCGAGTAGAAAATCGTTCTGCTGTCTGTTGTGATTGCAGCTTCTCCACGTCGAACCTTCCTTGTGTTTGTTAACGAGCGTTTTTTGCTGCAAGTAAAGTTAAAGTACGCCATTATTAAAATAAATATTAGACTGCAGGCTACCAGGGTTGGGCATTTTTGCACTACCACTAAATTGCACTACCACTGTCTATTCAGTGGTAATTAAACAGCAAAATCCACTATCACTGAAAATTTAGTAATAGTGAAAGAAATGCACTATCACTAAACCTTTAGTGAAACATGAGCTTTAACTAAATACATTTGAATTTATATTTTATGGCCGATATTAATTATCAACTAGTTTGTTGATCAAAATGTTTCTTGGTATATAGGCGGTATAACTAAACGTTGTCATTAAGCCAGTCCGACGAAATAAAACATGATTTCTTGGTGTCAAGTGCAGACTACTTGATTTGGCAGTCTCAAAATTGCACTGCAGCTCAGTAGTAATGCGATACATATGTTTGTATGAATGTTGAAATGTACACTGGGGAGCAAAAAGGAATGCATGTTTGCTTTTTTGTCCAGTAGAAATATCACAACACCTACGACATATAAAATAATTACAAAACAATGAAAAATGTTCTAAAATGTTTACGTTATATTAAAAAAAAATCATCATCAAACTTTCAAAAAACCTATGGTAAAAATTGTATCATGAAAATCAATGCTAGCATCTGAAAAGAGCAAATATGTACTCTGTTTTGCTCCTCACTGTAAGTACATTGAAGCGAAAGAGTAACAAAACAAAGTGGCAAAATTCTAATGAGCACTTATGCTAGCAAAGGTACATATGTTATGTGCAATATCACTAGCTTACAAGGAAAAGCTGATAAGTCCAGTTTTCAACAAATATTTGACTTTGATGCAAAAGGAAAGGCCACATTAAGATACGTTGTTGTTTTCATATCTCCTTTAATATTTTCAAAATTGCACTTATCAGCTTTTTACGGTAAGCCGACGATATGTAAGCATACATAAGTTAAGTGTTAGTTTGTACGTTTGCTTGTAAAATTGAACTACTGTTACTAAATGGGAGTTATTGAAATGCAATATTTAAGTGAGTACTATTTTTGATTCAGTGCCGCACGAGTTTTTTAATAAAATATTGTTGTGTTCGAAGTGATTTAATTTATTAGTGGACAAAAAATAACTTTTAATAAAAGACTTGTAAAATGAGTGATAATGAAATAGATTTTGGAAGTGACGCCTCATTAGCTGATCCCACTTTCGAGCCCAAGTCTGGTTCGCTTAAACAAATTCGGGTTAATGAAACTATTAAAATTACCAGGTGTCTACGTACTATCACTGATAATCCGAGTACTGAAGAGTTTCATCATAACCAACTTTCTGGCGTGAATGAAATTCTTTTTGACGGAGAATTTTTCAAAATAGTGGAGAAGGTATTTTTTAAGTTGAATACTTACAACTAGAGAACGACCGAACTTCAGCTTCGGCTATGTCCGGCCACCAAAGTTCGATTCGGTTTCGGTTCGGCTTCTGCCAAAAAAACCGAACTTTATCCGAACATTTGTCAATTTTTATTGTGTATGTCTCTTGTAGTGAATGGAGTATTTTATTACAATTTTTATTTAACAGAGAGCTTCAACTCCATACCAAACCAAAATGATAGGTATAATCGCTATCTGCCAAGTATGCCTCAAGAAAGTTAAAGGTTCGCTACAGGTAAGCTCTAACTTTATACACCACTTACGCGAAAAACATCCAAACACATTTGAAGATTATCAAAAGAAAAAATCTGAAACCAGAAAAGGTTTGCGTGCTAGGTTCTGCAACTGATCGAGATCTTCTTTCTTTTGTTTGCGAAACGTGCTCTCCATTGTCTATTATCGAGCATCCTAGTTTCTTAAAATTGCTTTCCGGAAGAAGGATCCCCAGTAGACGTACAATAACCAGAATGCTTTCCGAGAGCCACACGGAGTTCAAACAAAAGTTGTCAGCGGATTTGGCCAAAATAGAATTTATATGTGCAACAGCTGATATTTGGTCTGGAGGAAAAAAAGCGTTTTTTGGAAACACCTGTCACTGGCTAGAGGCTGATACCTTAGAAAGAAAATCTGCAGCCTTAGCATGCCACAGGTTTAAAGGTACACATTCTTTTGATCGAATAACAGATATTATTCGCGAAATCAATAGCCAATACAATATACCAGTCGGAAAAATAGTATATACCATAACCGACAATGGATCAAATTTCGTCAAGGCGTTTAGAGAATACGGAGTTATCCTCAGTAAGTAATATCTTGTAAAACAGTTAAGTGTTAATAAATTATTTTAGAGAAAAAGGGTGAAAATGAGAGCGACAATGATGATAGCTGCGACAATGATAACCAGTCAGAATGCTCCGTCCCTGGGTTCCACAATTATACGCCAATTTTGTCAAAGCATTTTCGATGTGCTAGCCATACGCTTAACCTTTTGGCCACTGTTGATTTTATAAAGCAATTGGATGGCTCAACAAATCAGGCAGTTCGTAACATTCATAAAGCTACTTTCAACAGGTTAGAAATAAAAAATTCGAACTTCCAATTTATTAAGGGTACTAATTCAAAGGCGCAAAACTTTCGCAAACTGGGCAAACTGTGCAATTATAAACCCCCGCAAATGAAATGTGAAAATTTGTATTTTGTCTACTTTAATTTTGGTTTAAATTTGGTTTGACTTAAATATTTACTTAAATTTGAGTTTAAATTGTTCACGTCATATAATTTACTGTCAAAAATTGCACTAAATATAAAATTGTCCTCACGAAATATACTGCGAAAAGTTGTTCAAGGGCCCAAATATGAAACTTGTGTGTATAGATGAGTACCCTTATTATATGTATGTGTATCAACTTTTTACATTTTATTAACACAGATGTACAAATCTGTGGAATAAATGTAATAGGCCAAAATCTGCGGAAATAATAAAAACAGTTGTATCTTCGTATCTGGTTACGCCTTGCGTTACAAGATGGAACTCGCTGTATGATTCGGTTCAGAAGCTAATAGAAATCAAAAGCAGATTAAGTAAACTATGGTACAAGCTGGAAATTTCTACTTTTAATGAGGAAGAAATAGAGTATTTGAAAGAATATGCAAGAGTAATGCAACCTATCGCAGAAGCTATCGACTTCCTGCAAAGAGAGCAAAATATGTTCTTTGGGTATTTTATTCCCACTTTAATGTCTATCAAAATAAAAATGCGACGTTTAGATTCTGAAAACTCAAAATTTCTTACGGAAATTAATATTGAAATGCAATCAAAGTTACTGGAAAGGTTAGAAAAATATTTTCGTCTGCACTCTGACTCCTGATGCAGTTATTGCAGCAATCATCATTCCCGATATCAAATTAAAATTTTGTTAAGTCTTGTTGGAAAGTGCTGAGTCATGCACTCTAGATGATGTTCGAGAAAAAGTTAAATCATATGCGCTGGAGTTTAAAAGACAACCGGTAGAGGAAGGAAATAATTTACAGCTATCCATAAGTGCTAGTACATCATTTCTCGAATTCAATGACGAGTCCACAGGTATTCGATTTAAAGAAACCAACCTGCGAAATTTTTGTAAATAACTTCCTTTTTCAGATGAAAATCAATCTATACAAGTATACTCTCACCGTGGGAGTCCCACGGCGGAGCTGTAGCAACCGAAGTAATTTTGTACTTGAATGACGCTGATAGAAGCATTAATGCTTTGCACCGCTTTCCTATTATAAAAAAAAAATTTTTAAATACAACACACCTCTTCCTTCCTCTGCGCTAGTGGAAAGACTTTTTTCCTTTGCTGGAATTGTCTATCGATCGAGAAGGCAAAATCTCACCGACCGTAATTTTGAAATGTTGGTATTAAAAAAAGCAAATAAAAAATGAATTATGTATTCCTAACTTTGGTGCGGCATAATTAGAAGTCTCTACTCAAATATATGGTTTATTTTGAACACATTGCCTCATATTGCTTCAGCTTATACATATACATACATAATCTTGTTTTTATTCTTCAAGAAACAGTGTTATGTTACTGAAAAATGTTTATTATCACTAAAGGTTTTCACTATCCCTAAATCTTTAGTGGTAGTGCAATTTGTTTTTCACAATCACTAAATTTTCAGTGATAGTGGATTTTGCTGTTTAACTACCACTGAAGAAGTAGTGCTAGTGAAACCTTATTGCACTTATTTTTTAGTGCACTATGCCCAACCCTACAGGCTACACTAGATTAATGGTACTTCACGGGGAATTTTCTTTGGCCACTAATAAATGAAGTCAAAGCCCAAGCCAAGTTGGAAAAATGATATCGTAGGTGATCTTAAAACAATGTACGTCGAATTATGGTACTAATAAAAAAGAGATTGAGTTTTTTCTTGGTTCTGACAAAGATTAAATGAGAAGTAAGGAAAGACTAAGCTCGGTAGTTGCCGAACATTTTATACTCACTCCAAACTGTGAGAAACACTTGGAAATTTAAAAATTTCAATTTTCTTTTTGGTCTTTGCTTTAAACAATCTAAAGCCTAATGGTGTCGTCGCATTTTGGACTCTCTTCTTTTGCGCCTCTGTGCGGCCAAATTGACTTTAGTCTGTCAGCTATGGTGTTAGACTAGTTTAAGCTTTCTACACAACCTAGCATAGGAGCTTTCTTGATCGCGATTTTATGATTTTTTTTTGGTGATTTCAGATTAAAAATTAATTTTACTGGGTTCAAGGAGTTATTTGATATTCTTAACACAATCCAGATAGTCTATATTTATACCAATTGTATTTGTACTATCACCTAACTTGGTGCATTTGCGAAATCTAATTGCCTCACCCAGATTAATTCCACATCTCCAAGTATATCTGTTTTTCTTTTTTACTTGGGAGGGAACCAAGTGCCCCACAACACACGCGTATTTCAGTGGGCCCTTTTTTTATCACGCTCCTGCTCCTGAGGTCTATATTCCGGATTCAACCGTCTGTTTGAATGTCTTATTGTGTCGCGCTTCTTCTCTGCTGTCCCATATTCTGGATTCGTTCGCCTAATTAAATGTTTCGTGGTGTTGCGTTCCTGCTACTCATCGTTGTATTCTTAATTCAGTCGTCGGTTTGAATGTCTTATTGTGTCGCGCTCCTGACCCGCAACTCTGTGAAGTATGTTTTGTAGTCTATTGGAACGTGCAGAACTGTCCCGAATTCTCTCTTCATTACGGAACTCCAAATTTGAACTACGTAATTGTGCAATATAGTCGACGTTCCTCAGTCGTTTTATTTCCAAATTTTGGCTATATTGTCGTCGGCTTCGATTCAAAGCATTGCGACGTCTTTGTTCCTGCGACTGCCTAGATACTCTTAGCATTTTTATAAATTAATATAAAATATTTGTACCCATAAAATATATAAAAAAATCAACAGTTAAAAGTTATTAATAAATAAATAATAATATATTTATATAAATAATGGTTATTTAAAAAAAAAATAATTTTTTTGGTAAATTTGAAAGTTGCTTGGATTTCCAAAGTTTAAGCTGCACGCGTAAACTGAAGTAATCCGATTTGTTTGCACCTTATTTTTAAAATTTTTTCGAACCGTTTATGTAAAATCCGTCCTGTTTTTTAAATGGTTACACTTTACCTAACCTTACAGCTTTGTTTATTACCTAGATTTTGTTTTTTACTAGCCATCAGTTAATTACGGTTGGATAATTATGCTTACAATGTTAATTATTCATAATTATCTGTTTTAAAATTAAAAAACAATAACATATCTGGAAAAATTTGGGATTTACTTATTATATGACTAATTTAATCAAATTTTTGCTACTTATTTTATTTGCCATATATGTATATTCTTGTCAAATAAAAAATCTTCCATACAAATAATTATATTGATCGGTAAGTATATGATATAATTGTCCGATCTGTAAAATGTCTCTGAATACTGTATCATTGACGTAGACATTATTCCATGCGAAATTTCACTAAGCAATTTTAATGGAAATATTAAGGCGTTAATTACAAAAAAAACATTATGGAGATTTTTTATACCTCAGTTTTACTTTCTGCCTAACCATCTAACTACGTTTAGTTCCCATCTATGTTATTACCAAGGTTTTCTTTTGTACCTTCTTCTTCTTCTTTACTGGCGTAGGCACCGCTTACGCGATTATAGCCGAGTCAAGAACAGCGCGCCAGTCGTTTCTTCTCTTCGCTACTTGGCGCCAATTGGATATTCCAAGCGAAGCCAGGTCCTTCTCCACTTGGTCCTTCCAACGGAGTGGAGGTCTTCCTCTTCCTCTGCTTCCCGCGGCGGGTACTGCGTCGAATACTTTCAGAGCTGGAGTGTTTTCATCCATCCGGACAACATGACCTAGCCAGCGTAGCCGCTGTCTTTTAATTCGCTGAACTATGTCAATGTCGTCGTATATCTCGTACAGCTCATCGTTCCATCGAATGCGATATTCGCCGTGGCCAACGCGCAAAGGACCATAAATCTTTCGCAGAACTTTTCTCTCGAAAACTCTTAAGGTCGACTCATCGGTTGTTGTCATCGTCCAAGCCTCTGCACCGTACAGCAGGACGGGAATTATGAGCGACTTATAGAGTTTGGCTTTTGTTCGTCGAGAGAGGACTTTACTTTTCAATTGCCTACTCAGTCCAAAGTAGCACCTGTTGGCAAGAGTAATCCTGCGTTGGATTTCCAGGCTGACATTGTTGGTGGTGTTTACGCTGGTTCCAAGATAGACGAAATTATCTACAACTTCAAAGTTATGACTGTCAACAGTGACGTGAGTGCCAAGTCGCGAGTGCGACGACTGTTTGTTTGATGACAGGAGATATTTCGTCTTGCCCTCGTTCACTGCCAGACCCATTTCTTTTGCTTCCTTATCCAGTCTGGAGAAAGCAGAACTAACGGCGCGGGTGTTGAGGCCGATGATATCAATATCATCGGCATACGCCAGCAGTTGTACACTCTTATAGAAGATGGTACCTTCTCTGTTGAGTTCTGCAGCTCGAACTATTTTCTCCAGAAGCAGGTTGAAAAAGTCGCACGATAGGGAGTCGCCTTGTCTGAAACCTCGTTTGGTATCGAACGGCTCGGAGAGGTCCTTCCCGATCCTGACGGAGCTTTGTGTGTTGCTCAGCGTCAGTTTACACAGCCGTATTAGTTTTGCGGGGATACCAAATTCAGACATCGCGGCATAGAGGCAGCTCCTTTTCGTGCTGTCGAAAGCAGCTTTGAAATCGACGAAGAGGTGGTGTGTGTCGATTCTTCTTTCACGGGTCTTTTCCAAGATTTGGCGCATGGTGAATATCTGGTCGGTGGTTGATTTACCAGGTCTAAAGCCACACTGATAAGGCCCAATCAGTTTGTTGACGGTGGGCTTTAATCTTTCACACAATACGCTCGACAGAACCTTATATGCGATGTTGAGGAGGCTAATCCCACGGTAGTTGGCGCAGATTGTGGGGTCTCCTTTTTTATGGATTGGGCATAGCACACTTAAATTCCAATCGTTGGGCATGCTTTCGTCCGACCATATTTTACAAAGAAGCTGATGCATGCTCCTTACCAGTTCTTCGCCGCCGTGTTTGAATAGCTCGGCCGGCAATCCGTCGGCCCCGCCGCTTTGTTGTTCTTCAGGCGGGCAATTGCTATTCGAACTTCTTCATGGTCGGGCAATGGAACGTCTGCTCCATCGTCATCGATTGGGGAATCGGGTTCGCCTTCTCCTGGCGTTGTGTGTTCACTGCCATTCAGCAGGCTGGAGAAGTGTTCCCTCCATAATTTAAGTATGCTCTAGGCATCGGTGACTACATCACCTCCTTGGGTTATACAAGCGTATGCTCCGGTCTTGAAACCTTCTGTAAGCCGCCGCATCTTTTCGTAGAATTTTCGAGCATTACCCCTGTCGGCCAGCTTATCAAGCTCTTCGTACTCACGCATTTCGGCCTCTTTCTTTTTCTGTCTACAAATGCGTCTCGCTTCCCTCTTCAACTCTCGGTATCTATCCCATCCCGCACATGTTGTGGTCGATCGTAACGTTGCGAGGTAGGCAGCCTGTTTTCTCTCCGCTGCGACACGGCACTCCTCGTCGTACCAGCTGTTCTTTTGCACTTTCCGAAAACCAATGGTTTCGGTTGCAGCTGTACGTAAGGAGTTTGAGATGCCGTCCCACAGTTCCCTTATACCGAGTTGTTGACGAGTGCTCTCAGAGAGCAG
The DNA here is from genome assembly GCA_037783105.1 of Bactrocera zonata. NCBI lineage: Eukaryota > Metazoa > Arthropoda > Insecta > Diptera > Tephritidae > Bactrocera > Bactrocera zonata. The sequence continues at coordinate 31,103 of JBAWJQ010005482.1, read as the reverse complement.
GAGTGCAAGCCGAGTAGAAAACCGTTCGGCTGTCCGTTGTGATTGCAGCTTCTCGACGTCGAACCTTCCTTGTGTTTGTTGGCGTGCGTTTTTTGCTGCACAGAGGCGGGTGCGAATTTTGGCTGCAACAATATAGTGATCCGAGTCGATGTTAGGACCTCGGAGCGCACGCACATCTAAAACACTGGAGACGTGTCTTCCGTCTATCACAACATGATCGATCTGGTTGGTGGTTTTTCGATCCGGAGACAGCCAGGTAGCTTGATGTATCTTCTTATGCTGGAATTTAGTACTACAGATAACCATATTTCGGGCCCCGGTGAAGTCGATCAGCCTCAACCCATTTGGGGATGTTTCCTCGTGGAGGCTGAATTTACCGACCGTAGTGCCAAAGATACCTTCTTTGCCCACCCTGGCGTTGTAGTCGCCAAGCACGATTTTGACATCGTGGCGGGGGCATCTCTCATAAGTGCGCTCCAAGCACTCATAAAAGGCATCTTTGGTCACATCGTCCTTCTCTTCCGTCGGGGCGTGGGTGCAAATCAGCGATATGTTGAAGAACCTCGCTTTGATGCGGATTGTGGCTAGACGTTCATTCTCCGGAGTGAATGATAGTACTCGGCGACGGAGTCTCTCTCCCACCACGAATCCAACACCAAACTTGCGCTCCTTTATATGGCCACTGTAGTAGATGTCACAAGGACCTACTCGTCTCAGTCCTTGTCCCGTCCATCGCATTTCTTGGACGGCGGTGATGTCAGCCTTTATTTTCACGAGGACATCAACCAGCTGGGCAGCGGCACCTTCCCAATTAAGGGACCGGACATTCCAGGTGCATGCCCTCAATTCGTAGTCCTTATTTCGCTTGCCATGGTCGTCATCAAAAGGGGGGGCTCTCATCCGAGGCTGATTGTTGGTTTTCATTGGTGCGGTTTTTTACGTGGCGGGTCCCAAACCCAGCGCACAACCCTAAGTAGGGGATTTTTCGCCTTCTCACTTTAGCTCGCCTTCAAACGGATGTTCTTAGGCTACCCAGAGGATACTTGGTCAAAGACCGGAAGTCGTGAGCTGCTTGAGTCATATGTAAAAGAATCGTTTCTGGCCACTCCCAAGTGAATGGCGATCAGAGAACTTTCCTCACTTGCGTGAACTTCTACACATGACTCCATCCCCCACTTTTGTACCTACCTATCAGTTAATTAGAGTTATAAAACAGGATAATTATGTTCAAAAAAATAGTGCCCTATTATTATTAATAGATAATAAAATATGTGTCTGGAAAAGTTAGGGATTTCCAAATTAACAAAAAACCTTATTGCTCCTTATTCTTATGTTAGGTATTCTTAACATAATTTAGATTTATTTAGAATATGTTATTTGTACAGTGGTTCATTCTGATTATAATATAAAAATAATGTAGAATAATAATTAGTTTCGTTACAACTACAAACTATATTTTTGTATATTGCGGAGAAAATTGGTTTGCTATTTAATAAAAAAAGTAATTCATAATTTTGTGATGATATTTAGCCAAAGTTGACCACATGTTAACTTGATTGTGATTGGTCGCTTTGTATGACATCTTGGGCAATAATCTATGCTAAATTTCAAGAAATGTTTCTTGTCACATAAGAACTTAATTTTGATTTTTCAGTTTGTATTGCGGGGTTTGATAATCGATCTGCAAAATTTCTTCAACTATTGTAGCGTTGCCTTAGAGAATAAACCACGACAAATTTGCAGGATATATCTCGTTAACTGAAAAAGTCGCCAATGCAAGCATTTTACTCCTTCCGTTCAGTTTGTATGGAATCTACTGTGAACGTCAAAAATAAGTAAACAGCAATCCTATCACCATTAAAGTGTTTATTACAACGCAGTCTTTAATACAATAAAAGAAAGTTTTATTATAGAATTTAAGGCATATATTATAAGAGTTTTATTATAGAATTTAAGGCATATATTATAAGAGTTTAACTTAGTATTAATAATAAACAAAAACTAAACACAGCCAAAAATAATCAGCTTAAACTAAAAATACTCTCGTTTTTTCGCGTCAAAATAAGTAAACAGTGGCAACAACCGTTGTTTGTTTTTAATACTTATTTCGGGGAAGCGCCAAATAGCCTTTGGAAATCATCACCATTTAAGAGAGTGAGTGTAGTAAAACATATTTTTTTATAAGTATCATTATTGTGTTTTTTGAGGTTACGTCGCTAAAATATCAAAATATGTAATGGGTAAGCGAACAACCAATGAAACGGTTAAAACCATACAAGCCCTTGGTTCCGATCGTTCGGTTTATATGGCAGATATATGCTATAATAAGCCGATCTGAATAATTTCTTCCGATATTACATTATTTCTATGAACAAAAACTCATACCAAATTTCGTGAAGATAAGTATATCGTCAAATGAGGAAGTTTCCCATGCAAGCATTTAACTTCGATCATTCAGTTTGTATGGCAGCTATATGTTATAGTTAACCGATCTGAACATCGGAGATTACAATGTTGCCTTAGAAAATAGTCTATACCAAATTTCGTGATTATATCTTCAGTTTGTATGGCAGCTAAATGTTATATTTTTCCGACAAATAAGTAGCCTCTTGAAGAGAAAATAACGTTTGCAAAATTTCAAAACGATATCTAAAAAACTGAAGGACTACTTTTTATATAAGCAGACAGACGGATAGATAGACGGACATGGCTAAAACGACTCAGATCAACATACTGATCATTTAGATATATACTTTATAGGGTCTCCGACGCTTCCTTCTGGGTGTTACAAACTTCGTGACAAACTTATTATACCTTGTTCAGGGTATAAAAAGAGCATAGCTCAAGCGTGGTGAAGCTCAACAAATCGTCGCAAAGCTAGTATTGATGCCTCGGAAGCTTATCCTGAGTGTGATGGGATTGGATAGGAATGATCCATCATGAGCTGCTCCAGTCTGTTCGAACGATTGATTCTACATTTTACGGTCGACAACTGATGAGTTGGAAGCAAGCAGTCGAAAAAAAACGTCTTGAACTAATCAACAGAAAGCCAGCCTGGAGGCGGACGTCGAAGGAACACGAATAAACGGGAAGGCAGAAATTGATGCGGAGCTTTAAGATGTTCATCGAATAGCACTAATCTGCTCAATTGTTAAACGTCGGTTGAAAGAAAATAATGTGAAAGCACGAAGAGCCGCAAAACCCCCCAAAACTGCATTTTACCCGTCTACATTGGTTCAGAGCAAGAGCAAATTGGTCCTGAAATGAAAATAATCGTATTATGTTTTCAGACAAAAGCGAAATAAACCTCATTAGATCAGATTCGAGAGTCATGGTTCGTCGCTGAGTCAATGAACGATACAGTGATCAATGCGTTCATAGTATTGTAAAGCATTCGCCATACATTATGGTTTGGGGATTAATCCAAGGTCGGGAAAATAATAATATTAAATGGTACGCAGAAATATTAAAACAAAGGTCTTTTACCTACCATCGAAATTTTAACTGAGCTCGTAGTAAAAGTAATTTTTCAAGATGATTCTGCACCGTGTCAGCGGTCAAAGTCGGTAAGGATAGAATTAAAATTTTCTTTCACGAATAGTTTTTGAAGTTCCATACACACTTATTATTACAAACAAATTTTTTGCTTTGCATAGCTTAACGAATATACAAATATTTTGGGGATTAAGCATTTTCCATGGCCTGGGAATATCCCTGATTTCAACTCTATTGAGAACTTGAGTGCAATTATAAAGCACAAAATTCGACGCCATAAACCAAATAGCATTCAAAAATTGAGGGACATTGTTGTTCGATATTGCTTTAAAAAATATACAGCCTAATAGTTTGGTCGCATTTTAGACTTCCTTCTTTCGAGTCTTAAAATGAAATATTATTATTTGTAAAGATTTATATTGCTTTTAAGGCATTGGGTTTGAACTACTATTATCTTAACACAAATTCTTACTTATTGTTTATGTTACTTAGCGACATAAATCTTTTCAATAACACTCTTATAGAAGAATGTACCTTCTCTATTCAGCTCCGCAACTCGAATTCTTTTTTCTATGAGTAAATTAAAGAAGTCGCAGGAGTCGAGAGTCGAGGGAGTCATCTTGTCTGAAACCTCGTTTGGAATCGAACGGGTCGGAGAGATCCTTCCCGATCCTGTCGGAGCTTTTGGTATTGCTTAATGTCAGTTTACACAGCCGTATTAATATTGCATAGCGACATAAAAGCAGCTTATTTTCGTGATGTGAAAAGCAGTTGACATGAAGCATACACTTGTGAAAGTTATTAAAGCTTGGTGCAGCCGAAATTAATGCTTTGTCGTGTTTTATGTTCACTAAAGTATGCTCACTCACAACCAGCTCAGATATCACACTCATCTCTACTCAGTCAAAATTATTAACCTGGCTGGCAAAATACAAACCATTAGAGGCAAGCAAAAATAAAATATGCGACAATATTTGGATAATCCATATGCAGAATGAAGAATTCCGGCGCTTTGTAATAAAAAATAGGCTTAGTCAACGAACAAATTATGAGTGTGACCATTTTCTATTAGCTAAAGATACCATAATGAATTCAGAAGAAGAGTTAAAGAGCATTTCGCTTAACATATTAGGAGGAAGCTTATTATTCCGAAAATGAACTGAATTGCAAATTTGTGTTTTAATAACTACGAGAACTACCACATGATTTGAAGTAGATATAGTAACTTGAAGATAAAAATCCATCGCCGTTTTGTTCTTACTTATTCTTATTGGTTAGAAATCAGAGAATTTTTCGTAACTTTTAATTTTCATAAGCATACAAGCAAAAATTTTAATGCAATTATTTTCGTTTATTAGAAATTCAGATTATTTGTTTATAATAACTGAAGTAACTAATATAAATTTATGCAGCGAGTGTGGTCGTAGCAGCTGTTGAATTCGCTACAACAGTTGTGTTGGCAACAACTGAGGGTGTAACAGTTGAGTTGGCAGCTGGTGCAGCAGTAGTGGAGTTAAGTGGACCAGGACCGCCAGGACCTCCAGGACCTCCAGGACCACCAGGACCACCAGGGCCGTCAAGACCACCAGGACCGCCAGGACCACCAGGGCCGTCAAGACCACCAGGACCACCAGGACCGCCAGGACCGTCAAGACCACCCGGACCTCCAGGACCACCAGGACCGCCAGGACCACCAGGGCCGTCAAGACCACCAGGACCTCCAGGACCACCAGGACCGCCAAGACCACCCGGACGACCAGGACCGCCGGGACCTCCAAGACCGCCGGGACCACCAGGACCACCAGGCCCACCGCCTAGTCGTGGACCACCTCGTCCGCCAGGTCCACCTCGTTGGCCTAGAAATGTTTAATATTAAAATCTGCCAGAAACTGAGCAACTTTCAGCTACAGAAACATACCATTAACAAGGACCACGGCGAAAGCGATAAAAAATAATACCGTAAAGCGTTTCATATTCACCAGTAAATGAACTTCGTCAAACTGTTAATAATATTCTGGTACCTTAGCCCTTATATAGCAGAAGTTCATGGAAGTGTCAACAAATAAAGTTTCACAAATTGAAGAAATTTCAAACCAACTGTTAAAACAATTTTTGTTCAAATGGGAGGTAAATAAAAATAAAATGCAAGAAATCGAAAAAGTTCCGGAATTAACGAAAGTATTAATAAAAGAAATATTAGACTGCAAGCTACATTAGACTAACGGTACTTTACAGTAAATTTCAATTTTCATTTTCATTTTTTTGCCACTGGTTAATTAAGTCAAAGCTCAAACCAAGTTGGAAAAATTATATTGATCTCAAAACAATGCCCGTCGAATTATGGTACTACTACAAAGAGCTTCAGTTTTATCCTGGTTCTGATAATGACTAAATGAAAAGAGGAAGGGGAGCGCTCGGTTGTAACCTAACATTTTTTACCCCTACAATTTGAAAGGCTCAAAACTATGAACACACTTCCAAATTTAAAAAAATTTACTTTTTGTTTGGGATAAACTTTGTCAAATATCTCCCTTCCGTTTTTCGCCCTTTATTCATAGCTTTATAAAAAGTGTTACAGTGATTAGAACAGGTGGTAATCAATTGGCGCTGTACCGAGCTATTTGGTGGATGCGATAAAACCTCCCATCCGAGCTCCTGTAGCTCCCGACGAGTCAACAACGAAGTGTGTGGTCTGGAGTTGTCCTATTGACTAAGCCTAGGCGAAACATTACACCCTTCCTGTTGGCCAATTCTAGACGCTTCTGGTCGGTCGTTTCAAGTGCTTCAAGCGGTCCAGTTTTTCGCAGAAGATGATAAAATTAAGCGTCTGGCCATATGGGAGCAGCTCATAGTGGATGATTCCCCTCCAATCCCACCAAACGCACAGTAGTGATAGAGTATCATCCCCCAAAAAACCATTAATCGCACAAAACGTTTCTCTAGCGGATTTGCCTTTAACGAAGGAAAACTTGAAAAAAGCGCGAACTTCGGCGTTGTAAACTCCAGTTTAACACGTCTATAACTGTTGAACGCAATATCGAAACTAATGCATAGCGTCGTTTTGTAGGTTATAATAATAATAATAATACCCAACGGTTACCCTCCTCCCGCCCAACCGACGCGAGGGGCGCAATCCGCGAACGAGTGGAATTAGACGAGTCATAAAAGGCAAGAGAGTTTTAAGAGTTTTCTACAGCCAAAATTAAGAATTAAAGTTTATAATTTTACTTGTTAAGAGTAGATAAAATTATTTTTTTTAATTGTAAAAAGTGAGTCTGTTAAATCAAATGTACTGGAATGAAAATTGAAATCATGACATATACGTTTGTTCTAGAAAATTTCAAAAGTAAGGGGTCTAAACTGCCTGGTAGAGCGAGCGGGGACGTTAAAATTAATATCAGATAAGAGAGATGGGCTACAGACTGACCCATTCATGAGTTTTACAAGAAATATTATACCAAGCATCTCCCTACGACTAGCGAGTGTCGGGAGATTTATAAGTTTTAAACGGTTAGTGTAAGGGGGAAGATTTAAACTGGAATCCCATTGCAAATGATTTAAGGCAAAAAGTAAGAATTGTTTTTGAACGGACTCTAACTTATCCGAATGGACTTGGTAACTAGGGTTCCATACCACAGAAGAATACTCTAACCAGATGATGTAAAAAGAATTTTTGTGGCAAGCGGATCTCTAAATTCTTTAGACCAACGTTTAACAAAACTAAGAGCGCCTTTAGCTTTAAAAACCGTGGAAGATACGTGAAGATTAAAATTGAGTTTGGGGTCCATAGTTACTCCCAGATCAACAAAACTGCATACTTGCCCCAACCTAAAGTTTTGTATTTTGTATGAAGTTGGGTCTACAGATCTACGTGGAAAGCACATTGTTTTACATTTTTTAGGGTTCAATGGCATGTCATTTCTATCACACCAAGAAACTAGGTTGTTTAAGTCTGTTTGCAACTGGTATCTTTCGTTGTTTGAAGCATACGTTTTAAAAAGTTTTACATCGTCAGCATATAATAAGGCTTTTGAAAACTTAACAACAGATGATATGTCATTAATAAATAACAAGAACAGAATTGGACCAAGATGGCTACTTTGTGGAACGCCTGAAGGAACATTGATTATGTCAGAAAAAGTATCGTTAAATAAGACTTGTTGAATTCTATTGCTAAGATAAGAAGCAACCCATTTTAGAAATATTGGTTGAAAACCAAAAAGATCAAGTTTATTCAAAAGAATTGAATGGTTTATTTTATCAAAAGCTTTACTGAAATCTGTGTATATAACATCAGTATTCTTATTCTCCCTAAAGCCAGCTGATACATGTGATACAAATTCAAGCCAGTTAGTTATTGTAGATTTCCCTTTACGAAAACCGTGCTGAGAACAAGAAATTAGTGGAGAGATCCGGCAGGTTATGTCGTCTATTATAATTGCTTCAAAAAGTTTAGGTATTGCAGACAACTTTGCTATTCTCCTATAGTTTTCAATAGATGACCTAAATCCATTCTTATGTAAAGGAATTATAAATGACTTTTTCCATATGGGTGGAAATAAGCCTTGCATAAGAGATGAGTTAAATAGTTTTGTTAGGGGTTGGTATATATATTTGGCACATTTCTTAAGAAAGCATGAGGGAATCATATCTGGACCATAATTGTATGATTGTTCTAACATGTTCAACTGATATAAGACGTCTTCTTCGGAAATGGTAGGCGCATTAATGACAGAAATCGGACATAACTTGTGCTGATGCGGAACATTTTTTGGAGATTTTGGAGAGTAATTGGACTTAAAGAATTCAGCGAACATATTAGAAATGGTGTGATTGTCACTAGACATACTAGACTTATATTTATAAGTTAGAAATCCTGCGTTTGGAGTTGACGAAACCATAGAACAATTTTGGATTACGTATAATATTATTTTTAGCTTTATTTATATAATTATTATAACATATTTGGTTAAGTTCAGCAAATTGTCGACGCAATTTAGAATATTTTGAATAGTCAGCAACTAAACCAGTTTTTTTTTTAAGTTTAAAATCACGAGATTTTCTATTCTTTAATTTACATAATTCTTTCGAAAACCATAAATTAGAACTCCTTTTTTGAGTAACAATACACTTCGGAACATATTTTTCAAATAAGTTTAAAATAGTTTCATTAAAGTGGGAAGCACTAAATTCAATATTGCCACTGTAATCTGGCCAAGTTACTTTAGAAAGTTCGTAATTAATCTTCTTAAAATTAGTTTTCGCAAAGTTGAACCGAAAACAAAGGTCTTGTGTATTGTTAAGAGCAAAGTTAGTTATGATTTCGATGTTAATTTCCAAAGCAGGATGATGCGGGTCCTCTGGCCGAACCAAAGGATCACATCGGACAACGGAGAACATTGAAGCGTTATCAACATAAACTAGATCTAAGAACTTATCAAACTCGTTTGAAATTAAATTAATTTGGTTAAGACCCAACTCCGACATTTCATCTAAGCACTCGTTAAAACATAAGCGAGTACTAATAGGAATGGTGTAATCATCAATAGATTACCATGATACTCACGATAAATTGAAATCTCCCAAAACCATCATGGAATCAGTATTATTAGCCATTGAGGAAACCTTATTTATTAATGAAGCATGCTGCAAATATACAGATATGTCCGAGGGAGGCGGTATGTAAGATAAAGTTAAGTAGATATGGCCACTATTAGCACAAATACGAATGCACTTAAATTCTATGAAGTCTGCATGCGAAACATCGACTTCTTCAGATGGAATTGAAGAATGAACAGCAAACAAGACACAACCTCCTTTTCTGTCCAGCCGGTCACATCTAAAGATTTGGAATTCGCTGATGAATATTTCATTATCAAAAATGTAAGGCTTTAGCCAAGTTTCCGTGAAAGCAATGATTTTAAGGTTACAATGAATGCTGTTTAAATACAAATCAGCAAGTTTTGTATTAAGACCTCTAACATTTTGATAATAAACAATCAGCGAATTATTGTTAATTAGTTTTTTGTAATACTGGGATTTCTTGGCAATTTGGTGATAACTACAGGGAGCTTATCACGTTTGTGCTCGAATTCGCGCACAAAAACCCCCGATGGCCAGAATGAGTTATCAAGTAACGATTGAAAACTGTCTGCGGATACGTTGATTTTAAAAGACGAAATATCTCTGTTGTAATTGAAATTAAATCTACAGATGTCTGTATCTTCCGTTTTTAATTTCGACGAGATGTAATTTTTTATATCGTCGACTGTGGTATCCGCAGCAAGTCCCGAGACAAATATTGCCTTTTTCCGCGGTATTACCACTAAGATTTTATTAGCAGATTTGGACGTATTTGCAGGCGGATCTTGGGAAGTTTTCCGCTTACTGTGTTCAGTAACAATTTTCACTGTGTCCTGAGCAGACGGAACTTTCTCACCTTGAGAGCAAGGGGATGACAGATTGATAAGGTCGATAGTGGGTGGGGGCATTCGTTTTAAGGAAGTGGTATCTTCATCAGACGGACGTTTACGTTTTGATGAAGGTTTTTGATTCTCTTCCTGAACGTTTAGGTATTCTAATGATTGAAAGAGCATTTCATAATGCCTAAATTTTTCAGTAAGGGTTTCAAGCTCATGACCAATCTCCTTGAAACCATTGCGCGCTTGCTTAAAGACTTTAAACAATTCGAATTCAGTTGGTCTGCATTTTAAGCAAGACCAGCGCAATCCCTTACTGTCAAGAACTGAATCTAATATCCTACCTGTCAGTCCAGCACATTTAAGATGGGCAAGCAGACACACAGCCAGCAAGAAACAAAGCGTTCCGACTCGCCTTTTACAGAGCAGTTCGGAAAGTTACAAGTCATAATGAGTAAAACAAAAAAACAAAAAAATAAAAAAAAACAATATTAAATAGAAATACAAAAATGGTAAATAATAAATGAACAACGAGCAATGACAAAAATATTTATGACAAATGAATGCAATAAAAATTGATGGTTATCAAAGATAACAACCAATGTAGCGAGCAGTTTGAGATGCACTGTAATACGCGAAAAGTCGAAAAGTAAGAAACTCGCGAACAGCTGTGTACAAAGATGGAAACGAATAAAAACAAGGAAGAAATTTAAGTAAGGAAAGTAAATTAACACTAACAATTGCACTACTTAAAATGTAGCACAACAACAAATTTAAAATGACTCGGCGGAATAAATTAAAATTAGCCAACACAGAATTACTAAATATCAATTGATTCAACAGCACAGTATAACACTGATACTTATCGTAAAAGATCACTTAATCCAGACACTTTCAAATAAAGTTTTAAATAAAATTAAACAAATTCGCCAGAGCATGAAACAAAGCAAAGCTGAACACGAGAAGGGTTGCCATTATGTCAAGACCTTTCAAAGATATACTTGTATAGTATTGCCAGATACAAGCTCTGTAGCGCTTTATACATAGCCGCGAAATTCAAAAGACAAAAAGGCGAAAGGGAGATATTTAACAGCCTAACATGTCGAATGTACATATATTTGAAAACATTCTAAGAAAACTGGAAGCTGATTCGACGCAAATCAGACCAGGTGAGATTGCTCCAAAATGGCTGTAGCGATCGTGTTAAATCAATTCACATATGTATATTTGTGAAGTAATAGGCGAAGGATCTTTTAAGCCACTCTGAAGTGCAAATTATTCTTCTTCTTCATTATTGACATAGACACCGCTTAGGCGGGTAAAGCCGAGTTTACAATTCGCGCCAGTCGTTGTACCCTTTCGCTATTTGGCGTCAATTGAAAGTTCCAAGTGTAGCCAGGTCTTTCTCCACCTGATCTTTCAAACGGACAGGAGGTCTTTCTCTTCCCCTGCTTTCCACGGCGGGTACGGCGTCGAATACTTTCACAGCTGGAGTGGCCTAATCCATTAGAATGGCCCAGCCAGCGTAGCCGCTGTCTCTTAATTCGCAGAACTCTATAAATGCCGTCGTATATCTCGTACAGCTCATCGTTCCATCGACTGAATGAAGTACCGTAAATCTTCCGCTGAACCTTTCTCTCGAAAACTCATAAGGCCGAATCATCAAATGTTGTCATTTCCCATTTCGCATGCCTTTGGTTCTCAATTGCCTACTCAGTCCGAAAAAGCATGTAATATTTATTCTGCGTTGAATTTCGAGACTGACGCTGTTGTTGCAACGACTTCAAAGTGATGACTGTTGCCGCGAGTGCGACGACTGTTTGTTTGCCGCCAGGACCAGACCAATTTGCTATTTGAGGCCAATGATATTAATATAATCGGCGTACGCCATCATCTTCACACTCTTATAAAATATTGTGCCTTTTCGATTCAGCTCGTCAGCTCGGATTATTTTCTCCAGGAGTAGATTTAAGAAGTCGCACGATAGTCGCCTTGTCTGAAATCTCGTTCGGAGAGATCCTTCTCGACCATGACGGATCTTTTGGTATTGTTCAATGACAGTTTACACAACCGTATTAATTTTGCGGGGATACAAAATTCAGAAATGGCGGCATATAAGCAGCTTATTATCGTGCTGTCAAAAGCAGTTGGTATAAAGCGTACACTTGTGAAAGGTATTAAAGCTTGGTGCAGCCGAAATTAATGTTTTGTCGTGTTTTATGTTCACTAAAGTATGCTCACTCACAACCAGCTCAGATATCACACTCATCTCAACTCAGTCAAAATTATTAACCTGGCTGGCAAAATACAAACCATTAGAGGGAAGCAAAAATAAAATATGCGGCAATATTTGGATAAACCATATGCAGAATGAAGAATTCCGGCGCTTTGTAATAAAAAATAGGCTTAGTCAACGAAAAAATTATGAGTGTGACCATTTTCTAGTAACTATAGATACCATAATGAATTCAGAAGAAGAGTCAAGGAGCATTTCACTTAACATACTAGGAGGAAGCTTATTATTCCGAAAATGAACTGAATTGCAAATTTGTGTTTTAATAACTACGAGAACTACCACAGATAAGTAGATATAGTAACTTGAAGATAAAAATCCATCGCCGTTTTGTTCTTACTTATTCTTATTGGTTATACGCATACAAATTGTATGTTCATATGGCATTTTATTGAGCAATAAATCTTAAAATTGGACATATTGTTATCTGTAGAAAGGGCAAACATTTTATTTTTAAAGCTTAACTAAAAATTTATAGATAAAATACTTTTTCAGCTATTAAGGTCATAAAAGTCTAATTCATAGCACAAAAAATTGATAAAATATTGAGAGCTAATAATCTTTACACACTTTAATTCAGCAGTATTTCATGTACTAAATATCATGCGATCAAAATGTGTAAGTAAGAGTTATCAAATAAGGGGATTTCTCAGTTAATACTATGTATGTTCATTTCAGCAATAGTGCCAAGTGTGGTAAAAACAAACATAATTACAAGACAGTAATTTTTAAACTGTACTAGATTAATTTTTTTCAACCGTGTAACTCTAAATCCGTGTAAAAAGAAACCGTGTAAAAAAAGAATTTTGTGTACTCGTTTTGGCAGAACGTTCGTGAGTCGCTACCAAAGTTAGGTTTCCTATTTTGTAGCATAATAATAAGCTCTTTGAAGTGGAGAACTTAAACGCGATAACAATTTTGTTGTCATCCAAGCAACTGTGGTGAATTTGTTCATGATTCGAATCGTAATTGAGTGATAGTACTTTTTACGCTAAAAAAACAAGAATTTTATATTGATGTTCAGATAAAATTGTTAAATAAAATTAGCACTGTGGACCATACGCCCTACCGTTTGTAAATGGTACCCCACCGATCAGTACCACAACTAGAGATGGGCAGTGGGAAAAAACCCAACGGGAATAAATCCAGTTTTTTTCCCATTTGGGAAAAAACCGGGTATTTATGTGGAAAAAAACTCAATTGACGGGTACTTTCATTATAGAACGTAATTATCACGGTCTTAAAAAATTAACATTTTTTTATAATTTTGAGAACAAATGCAGCGAAAAATAGGTACTTTGCGATGCGCACATACTTTGCGCCAGCGTATATAGGGCACTAGCAGTTGCCTGTTGTTCGAAAAGTGAAAATGTGTAGACTGATTCAGGAACTAAACTAAAACCAGCAGTTTATTATAACAACAAAAAGACGTGTTCTTGTTTTATTATAAGATTTTTTCTGCGCATTGTGGTGGTGAAATAACCTTTGACCAAAAAAAAAAAATAAAACAACGAGAGATACTTACCAACAAATATTTATTACACTTTACAAAAGTTACAAAAGTGTTTTTTTACAATTGAAAATTTTTAGTCACTATCGCTACTGTCATGATCATTAAATATATTATTAATATTGCTAAATTCTATTAGTTTTGTATTTTCACGAGATGTTGAAGGTCGTTTTTCATTTATTGGGATACCAAACGGACTTGACAATTGCCTGGGTGTAGATAACGGGTCGTCATCATCGTCATTGTCATCAACTTTATGTTTGTGTAACAAGTTCCAATTATACGATATAAAAGCTATTTTTGCTGCCCTGTCTGTAGTCAATCTATTTCGTTTGTGACTATGTATATGCGCATGAGTGCTAAAAGATCGTTCAGTGGCTGCTGAAGTACAGGGAGCAGTTAGAATACGCACTGCAACCCTACTCAGCAATTTGGACCTGCAGAGTCCTCTCCACCAAATTACCGGGTTCATTTCGGCGACATGTTTCCATATAAATGATCCACTCCATAAACCCTGTTTAGCTCTAGAATTGGCTAAATCAACACCAACGTCAATATTGAGCGATTGGCTCACGTCGTGTATAAACTCCAAGGCATCCACTTCGTGTTCTTCTCTAATTCAATGCCTTGCGATCTTGGATCTAATAAATATGCAGCATAATGAATGGGTTTCAAACAATTATTTGTTCGCCTAATTACAGCATTTGTAATATCTTGTTTATGATGCTCATTTAGAATGGATATATCCGGAAATGCAAAATTAAATGTAGACTTAATATCTTTGAAGGCTATATAAACTTCATTTATAAGTATTCCATTGCCTTCAAGTTTGAAAATTTTATCTGTTTTAGGTTCCAGTAGTTTTATACAATTTTCTACCATGGTCCAGAAACTTAAATCCAATAAATTTGATTTTATTTCGCTTGAAATATTGGCATCTTCGTGAACTGCTAATGTCTGTAATGCAACTTTGGATTTTTTTAACTTTTTAACGCAGTGCAGTAACTACCGCAGCGGGTTTTCCCAAGCAATTTTAATGTTTCACCTGAACCTTTTTCTTTTACAATCTGAGCTAATAAAACGCTCATACTTTGGTTTCTTTTTATTGCTTTTATTGTATTTGTGGCGATCGATATAAACGCATTAATAGGTTCCAGTTTTAAGCAATCTTCGCATAGCAAATTCAATGTATGTATGTGCTACACATCTCAGCGGTATTATATGTGCATACGAATTTTTAACTATCTGAAATGCTCTTTGAATATTATTTGCGTTATCTCCGATAACAGTTACAAATTTGTGGCCTCCATACACTTTTATAACATTGATTATCTCTTGAGATAAATATTGGCTTGTATGTCGATTTGTAAGAGTATTAAGGCTTTTAACAAAAACAGGCACAGGTTTTGCAATAATGAAGTTGATGATACCTTCATTGCGCTGATTGCTCCAGCCATCACACTGCAAATGTAAATCATTTATAGACTACAGTTCGTCTGTAATTTCATTGACCATTTCATTATAAATAGTTTCCAAATGTGTTGTGGAGATAGCTTTTCTAGATGGTAAGTGGTTGCAAATCGTCAAAAAATCGTACCCACAGCGGATGTTCAACGTTGGATAAAGGAGAACCGGTAACAAATATTGCCTTCGATAAGAGCTGATCTAGATAAGGTTTTTTTTCTGTTAAAACTTCTGATGAAGTCGTAATATTAGAAATTGTATCCGTCAAACTGTTATCCTGTGACACTTCATTATATGATTCAGCTTGCAAGGGCAGATTTGTGGCAGTTGTGCTAGTAACAGGTATTTTGTGTAATTTGTTCTTGATAACAGTTGGACATCTATAACATTTTAACAGATGGCTGGTCATCTTGCTGACATTGCCAAATTGGTAACCTTTTTCACAGTGTTTGCATTTTACTGTTTTACTGTTGGCCGAATGAAAATAGTTTTCCCATACATCAGTATTTTTCTTTCCGGGCATGATGTGATCTAAGGAAAAAAAAACAGATAAAAAAACAGTAGAAACGCATAGAGTTGTTCTAAAGTATTGTATATTAACAGAGTAGGTACACCTACGAAACTAATATGAAATAAGTATAAATTCCAAAAGGAGGAATTTATACTTTGCCCAATTTCAATGAATAAAAGTACAAGGTTTGCAAGGAATATAAAACTTCTATAGTCTAATATAACAAATATTAAAGCTTAAACTTACCGGTAAGTTACCGTTCATTAAAAGAAGTAAGTATCGAAGTCCGTAAGAATAGCAGTAGTAGTCAACCCAAAGTAAATCGCGTATTTAAGCACTAGGCAATCAAAAGTCCACAAAACAAAATCCAAGTCGTCAATTATACCAACAAATTAACACAAGTGCGCACAGTACGAAGGCAAAACAACGTGTGAGATAGATAGATCACCAACGCGTACGCCACTGCTCATTTTATTTAATTAGAGAGCATGGAGTATATGTATATAACGTATTTATTGAATTATGAAAATAAACAAAGTTAGATTAGCTCTAACTAGTAGTAATAGTACGTACTATTTGATATACACATGTATCTACACATTATCTAGATGTTACATATGCTAAGTAAGAAAAAACCCATTCCCATTCGGTAATTTTCCCCGGGCTTTTTTCCTATTTTTTCCCACATTGGGGGTTTTTCCGGGTAAAATCCCATCTCTAACCACAACCGAATTATCTTCTATCTATTTACAAGTAGATGGTGAACGTATTCAATTTACTAGTTACTTTTTTAAAATCTTCATTTTTTTCTGTTGAAATTTGGTATCTTACTAACTTATATTGACTTGATGAGTAAATGTATGATAAGCACCGAACTGAACTCAACCGAAGAGAAGAGAAAATAAATAAATTAATATATAGAATTGATGTGAAAACCGTCGACCAAGGTATCAAAATTCTTTATATTAGGGGAAATGAGATCTAGACCAAATCCATTCACATGCAGTTGTAAACAAAATAATTTTTAAGGAAGCTTGTCCATTAATTTCTTTGAAATATCACTCGTTATCGGATTAAAGCCAGGTGGAAAAACGGAAATCATTATATGGGGTGTTTTGCGGGCAGAGAAGGGGACGGGATGAATGCATGAATTTGGACGTTGCTCAGGTATACTTGAAAACGTATACTCAAGAATTTTTTTAAATATACAACTCACACAGAAAACTTTGTTTAGAAAAACGAAAATCATTATATGTATTATTTGAAGTATATGGGAGTGGCGGGTAGTATCAACCTGATTTTATCTACATATTTTAGACAATGTCACATACTATTAAAATGTTTTCTGGGTTTTATTAAGCTACCTCACATACTCAATCGATCAACAACAATCTACTAAACAATCAATGGTTTGAGTAAAGCTAGCCGGTTGTTCTAAAATTATGATATTAGTTATATGGAGACTAGGTCAAGTTGTCGCCCAATTTTATCTATTTTAGGCACAAAGGCACATACACTGTTATAAGCATAACCAGCTCTCCCATTGTAATTGAGATAACATGATATATGGCAACCCTTCTCGTTTACAGCTGTGAAATTTCGTGCTCTTGCAAATTTGTTTAATTTATATTTAAAACTTTGTGGTGAAAATATCTGAGTTAAGTGATCTGTTAAGATAAGTATCACTGTTATATTGTGCTATTAAAGCAATTGAAATTTACTTTAATTATGTGTTGGCTAATTTTAATTTATTCCGCTGAGTAATTTTCAATTTGTTTTGTTGCTACATTTTTAAATAGTGCAATTGTTAGTGTAATTTATATTACTTACCTTAATTTATTTCTTGTTTTTATTCATTTTGCAACTTTGTTCATAGCTGTTTGCGAGTTTCTTACTTATCGTGTGTCACAGTGTACCTCAAACTGCTCTCTACATTGGTTGTTACCTTTCATAACCAATTATTTTTATTGCATTTATTTGTTATAAATATTTTTGTCATCGCTCTTTTTACTTTTATTATTTAAATTTTTTATATTTTTATTTAATATATGTAGTTTTTATCATTATGACTTGCAATTTCCCGAACTGTTCTGTGAAAGGCGAGTCGGAACGCCTTGTTTCTTTCTATGTGGCGAGCTTGCCCATCTTAAATGTGCTGCACTGGCAGGCAGGATATTGGATTCTATTCTTGAAAGTAAGTGCTTGCGCTGGTCTTGCATAAAATGCAGACCAATAGAAATTGAATTATTTAAAGTCTTTAGGGAGACGCGCAATAATTTCAAGGAGATTGGCCATGACCTTGAAACCCTTACCGAAAAATTTATTCCTAATGAAACGTTGTTTCAATCATTTAACTGCCTAAATGTTCAAGAAGATAGTCCAAAACCTTCCTCTAAACATGAACGTCCGTCTGATGACGAGACCTTTGAATCTTCCTTAAAAAGAATTCCCCCTTCCAACATTGACATCATCAATATTTCTTTCTCTTGTCTTCAAGGAGAGAAGGTTTCGTCTGCTCAGAATACAAAGTAAACTGTTACTGAAAATGGTAAACGAAAAACTTCTCAGGATCCGTCTCCAAATAACTGTAAGTCAGGTAATAAATATTTAGTTGTAATAGCGCGGAAAAAGTTAATATTTATCTCAAGACTTGCTGCGGATACCACAGTCGATACAAGAAAGAGTTATATCTCGTCGAAATTAATAACGAACGATAATCCGTAAATTTAATTTCAAATGCGACAGGGATATTTCGTCTTTTGAGATCGACAGATCCGTTGACAATTTTCAATTGGTACCTACTTGACAACTCATTCTGGCCATCTAGAGTCTTTGTGCGCGAATTCGAGCATAAACGTGATAAACCCCCTGTAGTTGTCACTAAAATGCCAAGAAAACACGTTGATATAAAAAACTGATTAACCATAAATGTGCATTTAAGTGCATCAAATTTGCGCTAATATACGTAGTGGCCATATCTATTTAACTTTATCTTAGGGAGGTATCAATCGGACTTATCTGTATATATGTATGCTGCTTGCTTCTTTAATAAATAATGTTTTCTCCATCTCTAATAATACTAATTCCATGATTGTTTAGGGAGATTTCAATTTACCGTGTGTATCATGGAAATCTATTGATGATTACATCATTCGTGTGTACTCGCTTATGTTTTAACGAGTTCTTAGATGAAATGTCGGAGTTGGGTCTTGACCAAATTAATTTAATTTCAAACAAGTTTGATAAGTTCTATTGAAAACTATAGGTGAATAGCATAGTTATCAGCAATACCAAAACTTTTTGAAGCAATTATAACAGACGACATAACCTTCCGGATTTCTCCACTCATTTCTTGTCCTCAGCACGGTTTGCGTAAGGGAAAATATAGGGTAACTAACTTGCTTGAATTTGTATCACATGTATCAACGGGCTTTAGGGAGAATAAGAATACTGATGTTATATACACAGATTTCAGTAAAGCTTTTGATAAAGTAAACCATTCAATTCTTTTGAATAAACTTGATATTCTTGTTTTTCAACCAATATTTCTAAAATGGCTAGTTTCTTATCTTAGTAATAGAATTCAATAAATCATATTTAACGATACTTTTTCTGGCATAATCAATGTTCCTTCAGGCGTTCCTCAAGGAAGCCATCTTGGTCCAATTCTGTTCTTGTTATTTATTAATGACATATCATATCATTGTTGCTATGTATATGCTGACGATATAAAACTTTTTAAATCATATACTTCAAACAGCGAAAGATGTTAGTTGCAAACAGAGTTAAACAACTTGGTTTCTTCGTCAAACTGTTATCATTATTTTGGCAATTTAGCCTTTATATAGCAGAATTTCATCAAAATTTTGACTAATAAAATTTCGCAAGTTGGCGACATTTCAAACCAACTGTTAATACAATATTTTATACAAATGCATAAGTAAATAAAAATAAAATGCAATTAGTTAAAGTACTTCTTCTTCTCAATTGGCGTAGACACCGCTTACACGATTATAGCCGTGTCAACAACAGCGCGCCAGTCGCTTCTTCTTTTCGCTACGTGGCGCCAATTGGATATCCCAAGCGAAGCCAGGTCCTTCTCCACTTGGTCCTTCCTACGGAGTGGAGGTCTTCTTCTTCCTCTGCTTCCCCAGGCGGGTGCAGCGTCGAATACTTTCAGAGCTGGAGTGTTTTCGTCCACTGACGGAGCTTTTAGTGTTGCTCAACCTCAGCTTACACAGCCGTATTAGTTTTGCGGGGATACCAAAATCAGACATCGCGGCATAAAGGCAGCTCCTTTTCGTGCTGTCGAAAGCAGCTTTGAAATAGACGAAGAGGTGGTGTGTGTCGATTTTCCTTTCACGGGTTTTTTCCAAGATTTGGTGCATGGTGAATATCTGGTCGGTTGTTGATTTACCAGGTCTAAAGCCATACTGATAAGGTCCAATCAGTAAGGCATTAATCTTTCACACAATGCGCTCGATAGAACCTTATACGCGATGTTAAGGAGGCTAATCCCTCGGTAGTTGGCGCAGATTGTGGGGTCTCCTTGTTTATGGATTGGGCAGAGCACACTTAAATTCCAATCGTTGGGCATGCTTTCGTCCGACCATACTTTACAAAGAAGCTGATGCATGCTCCCTATCAGTTCTTCGCCGCCGTGTTTGAATAGCTCGGCCGGCAATCCATTGGCCCCTGCCGCTTTGTTGTTCTTCAGGCGGGCAATTGCTATTCGAACTTCTTCCTGTTCGGGCAATGGAACGTCTGCTCCGTTGTCTTCGATTGAGGAATCGGGTTCGCCTTCTCCTGGCGTTGTACGTTCACTGCCATTCAGCTGGCTGGAGAAGTGTTCCCTCCATAATTTAAGTATGCTCTGGGCATCGGTGACTATATCACCTTTGGAGGTTCTACAAGAGCATGCTCCAGTCTTGAAACCTTCTGTAAGCCGCCGCATTTTTTCGTAGAATTTTCGAGCATTACCCCTGTCGGCCAGCTTATCAAGCTCTTCATACCCACGCATTTCGGCCTCTTTCTGTTTCTTTCTGCAAATGGGTTTAGCTTCTCTCTTCTCTCCCATCCCGCACGTGTTGTGGTTGGTCGTAACGTTGAGAGGTAGACAGCCTGTTTTCTCTCCGCTACGACACAGCGCTCCTCGGCGTACCAGCTGTTCTTTTACACTTTCCGAAAACCAATGGTTGGTTGGTCTGTTGCAGCTTTACGTAATGAGTTTGAAATGCCGTCCCACAGTTCCCTTATACCGAGTTGTTGACGAGTGCTCTCAGAGAGCAGGAGTGCAAGCCGAGTAGAAAATCGTTCTGCTGTCTGTTGTGATTGCAGCTTCTCCACGTCGAACCTTCCTTGTGTTTGTTAACGAGCGTTTTTTGCTGCAAGTAAAGTTAAAGTACGCCATTATTAAAATAAATATTAGACTGCAGGCTACCAGGGTTAGGCATTTTTGCACTACTACTAAATTGCACTACCACTGTCTATTCAGTGGTAATTAAACAGCAAAATCCACTATCACTGAAAATTTAGTAATAGTGAAAGAAATGCACTATCACTAAACCTTTAGTGAAACATGAGCTTTAACTAAATACATTTGAATTTATATTTTATGGCCGATATTAATTATCAACTAGTTTGTTGATCAAAATGTTTCTTGGTATATAGGCGGTATAACTAAACGTTGTCATTAAGCCAGTCCGACGAAATAAAACATGATTTCTTGGTGTCAAGTGCAGACTACTTGATTTGGCAGTCTCAAAATTGCACTGCAGCTCAGTAGTAATGCGATACATATGTTTGTATGAATGTTGAAATGTACACTGGGGAGCAAAAAGGAATGCATGTTTGCTTTTTTGTCCAGTAGAAATATCACAACACCTACGACATGTAAAATAATTACAAAACAATGAAAAATGTTCTAAAATGTTTACGTTATGTTAAAAAAAAATCATCATCAAACTTTCAAAAAACCTATGGTAAAAATTGTATCATGAAAATCAATGCTAGTATCTGAAAAGAGCAAATACGTACTCTGTTTTGCTCCTCACTGTAAGTACATTGAAGCGAATGAGTAACAAAACGAAGTGGCAAAATTCTAATGAGCACTTATGCTAGCAAAGGTACATATGTTACATATGTGCAAATAAGTCCAGTTTTCAACAAATATTTGACTTTGATGCAAAAGGAAAGGCCACATTAAGATACGTTGTTGTTTTCATATCTCCTTTAATATTCTCAAAATTGCACTTATCAGCTTTTAACGCTAAGCCGTCGATATGTAAGCATACATAAGTTAAGTGTTAGTTTGTACGTTTGCTTGTAAAATTGAACTACTGTTACTAAATGGGAGTTATTGAAATGCAATATTTAAATGAGTACTATTTTTGATTCAGTGCCGCACGAGTTTTTTAATAAAATATTGTTGTGTTCGAAGTGATTTAATTTATTAGTGGACAAAAAATAACTTTTAATAAAAGACTTGTAAAATGAGTGATAATGAAATAGATTTTGGAAGTGACGCCTCATTAGCTGATCCCACTTTCGAGCCCAAGTCTGGTTCGCTTAAACAAATTCGGGTTAATGAAACTATTAAAATTACCAGGTGTCTACGTACTATCACTGATAATCCGAGTACTGAAGAGTTTCATCATAACCAACTTTCTGGCGTGAATGAAATTCTTTTTGACGGAGAATTTTTCAAAATAGTGGAGAAGGTATTTTTTAAGTTGAATACTTACAACTAGAGAACGACCGAACTTCAGCTTCGGCTATGTCCGGCCACCAAAGTTCGATTCGGTTTCGGTTCGGCTTCTGCCAAAAAAACCGAACTTTATCCGAACATTTGTCAATTTTTATTGTGTAAGTCTCTTGTAGTGAATGGAGTATTTTATTACAATTTTTATTTAACAGAGAGCTTCAACTCCATACCAAACCAAAATGATAGGTATAATCGCTATCTGCCAAGTATGCCTCAAGAAAGTTAAAGGTTCGCTACAGGTAAGCTCTAACTTTATACACCACTTACGCGAAAAACATCCAACCACATTTAAAGATTTTCAAAAGAAAAAATCTGAAACCAGAAAAGGTTTGCGTGCTAGATCTGCAACTGATCGAGATCTTCTTTCTTTTGTTTGCGAAACGTGCTCTCCATTGTCTATTATCGAGCATCCTAGTTTCTTAAAATTGCTTTCCGGAAGAAGGATCCCCAGTAGACGTACAATAACCAGAATGCTTTCCGAGAGCCACACGGAGTTCAAATAAAAGTTGTCAGCGGATTTGGCCAAAATAGAATTTATATGTGCACACAGCTGATAATTGGTCTGGAGGAAAAAAAGCGTTTTTTGGATACACCTGTCACTGGCTAGAGGCTGATACCTTAGAAAGAAAATCTGCAGCCTTAGTATACCGCAGGTTTAAAGGTACACATTCTTTTAATCGAATAACAGATATTATTCGTGAAATCAATAGCCAATACAATATACCAGTCGGAAAAATAGTATATACCATAACCGATCAAATTTCGTCAAGGCGTTTAGAGAATTTGGAGTTATCCTCAGTAAGTAATATCTTGTAAAACAGTTAAGTGCTAATAAATTATTTTAGAGAAAAAAGGTGAAAATGAGAGCGACAATGATGATAGCTCCGACAATGATAACCAGTCAGAATGCTCCGTCCCTGAGTTCCACAATTATACGCCAATTTTGTCAAAGCATTTTCGATGTGCTAGCCATACGCTCAACCTTTTGGCCACTGTTGATTTTATAAAGCAATTGGATGGCTCAACAAATCAGGCAGTTCGTAACATTCATAAAGCTACTTTCAACAGGTTAGAAATAAAAATTCGAGCTTCCAATTTATTAAGGGTACTAATTTAAAGGCGCAAAACTTTCGCAAACTGGGCAAACTGTGCAATTACAAACCCCCGCAAATGAAATGTGAAAATTTGTATTTTGTTTACTTTAATTTTGGTTTGACTTAAATATTTACTTAAATTTGAGTTTAAATTGTTCTTGTCATATAATTTACTGTCAAAAATTGCACTAAATATAAAATTGTCCTCACGAAATATACTGCGAAAAGTTGTTCAAGCGCCCAAATATGAAACTTGTGTGTATAGATGAGTACCCTTATTATATGTATATTAACTTTTTACATTTTATTAACACAGATGTACAAAACTGTGGAATAAATGTAATAGGCCAAAATCTGCGGAAATATTAAAAACAGTTGTATCTTCGTATCTGGTTACGCCTTGTGTTACAAGATGGAACTCGCGGTACGATTCGGTTCAGAAGCTAATAGAAATCAAAAGCAGATTAAGTGAACTATGCTACAAGCTGGAAATTTCTACTTTTAATGAGGAAGAAATAGAGTATTTGGAAGAATATGCAAGAGTAACGCAACCTATCGCAGAAGCTATCGACTTCCTGCAAAGAGAGCAAAATATGTTCTTTGGGTATTTTATTCCCACTTTAATGTCTATCAAAATAAAAATGCGACGTTTAGATTCTGAAAACTCAAAATTTCTTACGGAAATTAATATTGAAATGCAATCAAAGTTACTGGAAAGGTTAGAAAAATATTTTCGTCTGCACTCTGACTCCTGGGATGCAGTTATTGCAGCAATCATCATTCCCGATATCAAATTAAAATTTTGTTAAGTCTTGTTGGAAAGTGCTGAGTCATGCACTCTAGATGATGTTCGAGAAAAAGTTAAATCATATGCGCTGGAGTTTAAAAGACAACCGGTAGAGGAAGGAAATAATTTACAGCTATCCATAAGTGCTAGTACATCATTTCTCGAATTCAATGACGAGTCCACAGGTATTCGATTTAAAGAAACCAACCTGCGAAATTTTTGTAAATAACTTCCTTTTTCAGATGAAAATCAATCTATACAAGTATACTCTCACCGTGGGAGTCCCACGGCGGAGCTGTAGCAACCGAAGTAATTTTGTACTTTTTATAAAAAAAAAAAATTTAAATACAACACACCTCTTCTTCAAGAAACAGTGTTATGTTACTGAAAAATGTTTATTATCACTAAAGGTTTTCACTATCACTAAATTTTTAGTGGTAGTGCAATTTGTTTTACACTATCACTAAATTTTCAGTGATAGTGGATTTTGCTGTTTAACTACCACTGAAGAAGTAGTGCTAGTGAAACCTTATTGCATTTATTTTTTAGTGCACTATGCCCAACCCTGTAGGCTACACTAGGTTAATGGTACTTCACGGGGAATTTTCTTTGGCCACTAATAAATGAAGTCAAAGCCCAAGCCAAGTTGGAAAAATGGTATCGTAGGTGATCTTAAAGCAATGTACGTCGAATTATGGTACTAATAAAAAAAGAGATTGAGTTTTTCTTGGTTCTGACAAAGATTAAATGAGAAGAAAGGAAAGACTAAGCTCGGTAGTTGCCAATCATTTTACGAGTATACTCACTCCAAACTGTGAGAAACACTTGGAAATTTAAAAATTTCAATTTTCTTTTTGGTCTTTGCTTTAAACAATCTAAAGACTAATGCTGTCGTCGCATTTTGGACTTTCTTCTTTTACGCCTCTGTACGGCCAAATTGACTTTAGTCTGTCAGCTATGGTGTTAGACTAGTTTAAGCTTTCCATACAACCTAGCATAGGAGCTTTCTTGATCGCGATTTTTTGATTTTTTTGGTGATTTCAGATTCAAAAATTAATTTTACTGGGTTCAAGGAGTTATTTGATATTCTTAACACAATCCAGATAGTATATAATTATACCAATTGTATTTGTACTATCACCTAACTTGGTGCATTTGCGAAATCTAATTGCCTCACCCAGATTAATTCCACATCTCCAAGTATATCTGTTTTTCTTTTTTACTTGGGAGGGAACCAAGTACCCCCACAACACATGCGTATTTCAGTGGGTCCTTTTTTATCACGCTCCTGCTCCGCTGCTCTATATTCCGGATTCAAGCGCCTGATTGAATGTGTTATTGTGTCGCGCTTCTTCTCCGCTATCCTATATTCTGGATTCATTCGCCTAATTAAATGTTCCGTGGTGTTGCGTTCCTGCGCCTCATCTTTGCATTCTAAATCCAGTCGTCGGTTTGAATGTCTTTTTGTGTCGTGCTCCTGACCCGCAATTCTGTGAAGTATGTTTTGTAGTCTATTGGAACGTGCAGGACTATCCCGAATTCTCTCTTCATTACGGAACTCCAAATTTGAACTACGTAATTGTGCAATATAGTCGGCGTTCCTCAGTCGATTTATTTCCAAATTTTGGCTATATTGTCGTTGGCTTCGATTCAAAGCATTGCGACGTCTTTGTTCCTGCGACTGCCTAGATACTCTTGGCATTTTTATAAATTAATATAAAATATTTGTACCAATAAAATATATAAAAAAAAATCAACAGTTAAAAATTATTAATAAATAAATAAATAATAATATATTTATATAAATAATGGTTATTTAAAAAAAAAATAGTTTTTTTAGTAAATTTGAAAGTTGCTTGATTTTCCAAAGTTTAAGCTGCACGCGTAAACTGAAGTAATCCGATGTGTTTGCACCTTATTTATTTATTTTTTCGAACCGTATATGTAAAATTCTTCCTGTTTTTTAACTGGTTACACTTTCCATAACCTTACAGTTTTGTTTATTAAGTAGATTTTATTTTTTACCATCCCATACCCATCAGTTAATTACGGTTGGCTAATTATGCTTACAATGTTAATTATTCATAATTATTTTATAGTATTAAAATTAAAAAAAAATAACATATCTGGAAAATTTTGGGATTTTTTTATTATATGACTAATTTAATAAAATTTTTGCTACTTATTTTATGTGCCATATATGTATATTCTTGTCAAATAAAAAATATTCCATACAAAAAATTATTTTGATCGGTAAGTATATGATATAATTGTCCGATCTGTAAAATTTCTCTGAATACTGTATCATTGACGTAGACATTATTCCATGCGAAATTTCATCAAGCAATTTTAGTGGAAATATTAAGGCGTTAATTACAAAAACAACATTGTGGAGTTTTTTATACTTAGGTAACCCATCGAACTAGGTTTAGTTCCCATCTATGTTATTACCAAGGTTTTGTTTTGTACCTACCTATCAGTTAATTGGAGTTTTAAAACAGGATAATTATGTTTAAAAAATTAGTGCTCTATTATTATTAATAGATAATAAAATATGTGTCTGGAAAAATTAGGGATTTAAAATTAACAAAAAACTGTTTTGCTCCTTATTCTTATGTTAGGTATTCTTAACATAATTTAGATTTATTTAAAATATGGTATTTGTATAGTGGTTAATTCTGATTATAATATAAAAATAATGTAGAATAATAATTATTTTCGTTACACCTACAAACTATATTATATGGCGGAGAAAATTGGTTTGCTATTTAATGAAAAAAGTAATTCATAATTTTGTGATGATTCTTTTGAAGATTAAAGCGATATCTTGGGCAATAATCTATGCTAAATTTCAAGAAATGTTTCTTGTCACATAAGAACTTAATTTTGATTTTTTAGTTTGCATTGCACTTTTTGTTATCCGATCTGCAAAATTTCTTCAACTATTGTAGCGTTGCCTTAGAGAATAAAGCACGACAAATTTGCAGAATATATCTCGTTAACTGAAAAAGTCGCCAATGCCGTCCGTTCAGATTGTATGGAAGCTACTGTGAACGTCAAAAATAAGTAAACAGCAATCCTATCACCATTAAAGTGTTTATTACAACGCAGTCTTTAATACAATAATAGAAAGTTTTATTATAGAATTTAAGGCATATATTATAAGAGTTTAACTTAGTATTAATAATAAACAAAAACTAAACACAGCCAAAAATAATCAGCTTAAACTAAAAATACTCTCGTTTTTTCGCGTCAAAATAAGTAAACAGTGGCAACAACCGTTGTTTGTTTTTAATACTTATTTCGGGGAAGCGCCAAATATCCTTTGGAAATCATTACCATTCAAGAGAGTAAGTGTAGTAAAACATATTTTTTTATAAGTATCATTATTGTGTTTTTTGAGGTTATGTCGCTAAAATATCAAAATATGTAATTGGTAAGCGAACAACCAATGAAACGGTTAAAACCATACAAGCCCTTGGTTCCAATCGTTCGGTTTATATGGCAGATATATGCTATAGTAAGACGATCTGAATAATTTCTTCCGATATTTTATTATTTCTATGAACAAAAACTCATACCAAATTTCGTGAAGATATATCGTCAAATGAGGAAGTTTCCCATGCAAGCATTTAACTCCGATCATTCAGTTTGTATGGCAGCTATATGTAAAAGTTAACCGACCTGAACATCGGAGATTACATTGTTGCCTTAGAAAATAATCTATACCAAATTTCGTGACTATATCTTCAGTTCGTATGGCAGCTAAATGTTATATTTTTCCGACAAATGAGTAGCCTCTTGAAGAGAAAATAACGTTTGCAAAATTTCAAAACGATATCTAAAAAACTGAAGGACTAGTTTTTATATAAACAGACAGACGGACAGACAAACGGACTTGGCTAAATCGGTTCAGCTCAACATACTGATCATTTAGATATATACTTTATAGGGCTCTCGACGCTTCCTTCTGGGTGTTACAAACTTCGTGACAAACTTATTATACGTTGTTCAGGGTATAAAAAGAGCATAGTGAAGCTCAACAAATCGTCGCAAAGCTAGTATTGATGCCTCGGAAGCTTATCCTGAGTGTGATGGGATTGGATAGGAATGATCCATCATGAGCTGCTCCAGTCTGTTCGAACGATTGATTCTACATTTTACGGTCGACAACTGATGAGTTGGAAGCAAGCAGTCGAAAAAAACGTCTTGAACTAATCAACAGAAAGCCAGCCTGGAGGCGGACGTCGAAGGAACACGAATAAACGGGAAGGCAGAAATTGATGCGGAGCTTTAAGATGTTCATCGAATAGCACTAATCTGCTCAATTGTTAAACGTCGGTTGAAAGAAAATAATGTGAAAGCACGAAGAGCCGCAAAACCCCCCAAAACTGCATTTTACCCGTCTACATTGGTTCAGAGCAAGAGCAAATTGGTCCTGAAATGAAAATAATCGTATTATGTTTTCAGACAAAAGCGAAATAAACCTCATTAGATCAGATTCGAGAGTCATGGTTCGTCGCTGAGTCAATGAACGATACAGTGAGCAATGCGTTCATAGTATTGTAAAGCATTCGCCATACATTATGGTTTGGGGATTAATCCAAGGTCGGGAAAATAATAATATTAAATGGTACGCAGAAATATTAAAACAAAGGTCTTTTACCTACCATCGAAATTTTAACTGAGCTCGTAGTAAAAGTAATTTTTCAAGATGATTCTGCACCGTGTCAGCGGTCAAATTCGGTAAGGATAGAATTAAAATTTTCTTTCACGAATAGTTTTTGAAGTTCCATACACACTTATTATTACAAACAAATTTTTTGCTTTGCATAGCTTAACGAATATACAAATATTTTGGGGATTAAGCATTTTCCATGGCCTGGGAATATCCCTGATTTCAACTCTATTGAGAACTTGAGTGCAATTATAAAGCACAAAATTCGACGCCATAAACCAAATAGCATTCAAAAATTGAGGGACATTGTTGTTCGATATTGCTTTAAAAAATATACAGGCTAATAGTTTGGTCGCATTTTAGACTTCCTTCTTTCGAGTCTTAAAATGAAATATTATTATTTGTAAAGATTTATATTGCTTTTAAGGCATTGGGTTTGAACTACTATTATCTTAACACAAATTCTTACTTATTGTTTATGTTACTTAGCGACATAAATCTTTTCAATAACACTCTTATAGAAGAATGTACCTTCTCTATTCAGCTCCGCAACTCGAATTCTTTTTTCTATGAGTAAATTAAAGAAGTCGCAGGAGTCGAGAGTCGAGGGAGTCATCTTGTCTGAAACCTCGTTTGGAATCGAACGGGTCGGAGAGATCCTTCCCGATCCTGTCGGAGCTTTTGGTATTGCTTAATGTCAGTTTACACAGCCGTATTAATATTGCATAGCGACATAAAAGCAGCTTATTTTCGTGATGTGAAAAGCAGTTGACATGAAGCATACACTTGTGAAAGTTATTAAAGCTTGGTGCAGCCGAAATTAATGCTTTGTCGTGTTTTATGCTCACTAAAGTATGCTCACTCACAACCAGCTCAGATATCACACTCATCTCAACTCAGTCAAAATTATTAACCTGGCTGGCAAAATACAAACCATTAGAGGTAAGCAAAAATAAAATATGCGACAATATTTGGATAATCCATATGCAGAATGAAGAATTCCGGCGCTTTGTAATAAAAACTAGGCTTAGTCAACGAACAAATTATGAGTGTGACCATTTTCTAGTAGCTATAGATACCATAATGAATTCAGAAGAAGAGTTAAAGAGCATTTCGCTTAATTAGGAGGAAGCTTATTATTCCGAAAATGAACTGAATTGCAAATTTGTGTTTTAATAACTACGAGAACTACTACATGATCGAACTTAACTGTATTTGAAGTAGATATAGTAACTAGAAGATAAAAATCCATCGCCGTTTTGTTCTTACTTATTCTTATTGGTTAGAAATCAGAGAATTTTTCGTAACTTTTAATTTTCATAAGCATACAAGCAAAAATTTTAATGCAATTATTTTCGTTTATTAGAAATTCAGATTATTTGTTTATAATTAACTGAAGTAACTAATATAAATTTATGCAGCGAGTGTGGTCGTAGCAGCTGTTGAATTCGCTACAACAGTTGTGTTGGCAACAACTGAGGGTGTAACAGTTGAGTTGGCAGCTGGTGCAGCAGTAGTGGAGTTAAGTGGGCCAGGACCACCAGGACCTCCAGGACCGCCAGGGCCACCAGGGCCGTCAAGACCACCAGGACCTTCAGGACCACCAGGGCCGTCAAGACCACCAGGACCTCCAGGACCACCAGGACCGCCAAGACCACCAGGACCTCCAGGACCACCAGGGCGACCAGGACCGCCAGGACCACCAGGGCCACCGCCTAGTTGTGGACCACCTCGTCCGCCAGGTCCACCTCGTTGGCCTAGAAATTTGTAATATTAAAATCTGCCAGAAAATAAGCAACTTTCAGCTACAGAAACATACCATTAACAAGGACCACGGCGAAAGCGATAAAAAATAATACCGTAAGGAATTTCATATTCACCAGTAAATGAACTTCGTCAAACTGTTAATAATATTCTGATACCTCAGCTCTTATATAGCAGTTCATGAAAGTGAAATAGCAAAATTTCAAACCAACTGTTAATACAATCTTTTATTCATTTAAGTAAATAAAATGCATGCAATTAGTTACAGTACGCCATTATTAAAATAAATATTAGACCGCAGTCTAGACAAGACTAATGGTTCTTC